>APFE031306387.1:141716-153817 GCA_000404065.3 Pinus taeda
TCATATCATATCTATCTATCTGACCCCAATTACATTTTCATAAATAACATATTAAAAACGTATAAAATATAATGTTATAAATTAAATCCAGTGATTAAACAAGCTAAAGTCCTTTAAAAAAAAAGAAAAGAAATGATAGCAAATCTTTAGATTAAACTATTCCTTACACATATGTAAGCATAATATAATATAATAGTCGTGATAAAAATATTCATTGAAAAGCAAACCTATATTTATTCATTCTCCTCTCCAAGTATTATCAACTCTATTAGCATTGAAGAGGTTATAGATATTAAAGATGAGGATTATATACATATGAATAAGATAATAATAACAAGCTAGCTTATAGCCCTGATAGGTGAACATCTTCACCTTCCACCAGAGGATATTAACTTTTCCAATAAATAAGCAGGATCATATATTAACCTAGGTTAAGGAGGATAAAAATATTGAAGTGTGATTTTTTTTTGGATTTTTAAAGAATTTGATTTCAAAAAGATTTAGCATATGTCAACCGTTCACTGCAGTGAAATATAATATATCCACGTACCAGTATTCTCGAGGATGTACATTCTGCTTTTGTTGTTTGGCCAAAACCTGAAATCATGCCATCAGAAGCAACATCGTTTTAATTCAATTACAGAAAACATTGTTCAGCAGTGTAGCAAAATTTTAATTGAAGAAATCTTAATCTGATTTTCAAACATATCAAGTAAATCAAGCAGACCTGTATTTGAAGTTCCATAATAGTAAGGTATCCATGTCCACCATTGATATCATGATTCCTTCTCGAGCAACCAGGGCTGGAAGATGGGCTTCAGCGTCCCTCTGCACAAAGCAATTTACAAGAACAAATTAAAGAGTTTCAGTCCCATGTTAATGCAAGTTTCTAATCACAACCTCTCTTCCATTGTTTAATTATTGTTCACTGAACTAAAGAATACCTGTTGTGCAAAATATTATCAGGTTTACACTCTCACAAGGCCTAACATGGTTTCAAAAGGTATAAAGTAAGACAATTCATACACATTAGCTGAGGAACTGCAGTGTGCACCCTGATGAAGTTGATGAAGGATGCAGTATGGATTATGATGAAGTTGATGACTAGGTGTATGTGATGCAGTAATGGTTTAACAGTGGGTACATTTAGAGATTTCATGAATTTTTATAATGATGGTTGAGTTTGGTTTTAAGCTTTCTTTGTTTAAATTTATTTAGAATTACATTGTTATGTTTTCTTTTCAGGGAAGCTGTTAAAGCTTTATATTATAAATAGAATTTGGTTACAAGCCCAGTATTTCTTCTTGCATTTATATTTCCAATAAGTCTCTAAAATTACATTGTTATGTTAAAGGATTATATTGTTTTTCTTTTTGACTTTGGAAAAATTAGTAAGTCATTCAGGTTATTTGGGCCAGGTTCAGATATAAATGCTATTGCTACCATAGTTTCTAAGTTAATGTTAATATCGGGAAAACTAAAGCTTATCACTTAACAAGAACCTGGGTATCATGAGAATATCACCCCCAAAGAAAAATATCACAGAATTTTCCCAACTACTAAAACTATAGTCACTATATGTACTACATTGTTCATAATACTTCTGAACATTCAGGGATCGTGCAAATATCAAATAACCACACAGCCATCCAAAAGTACAGCTTTATAAACACAAAAAGGGAAACCAGCTTCAGTTACTTACAGCAATGGAGAAGAGAAATCTGCAACAATTTCTCCTCTTTTAAGGGAAATCACATAATCTGAACCAGTACAATTATTCTTCACAAAATCAACTCAAGCATTTTAATTTGGAAAACTGGGTTGTCGAGGTTTCCTACATTAAAGATGGTATTTCCCTACATAGTAGCTGTTCAATCGATTCTAACTGCTAATTCCTTTCCTTGTTAACTCTTGATTACCAATAATGTATTAAATTGGATAATATTACCACTTTTTCTAATAAGTACTGCTACATCACTGCCAGTGATGCGTAATTACACCTAGAACTGGATAAAAGAACTACGTGCACAATTAGTATCATCTCTTCACTGTTAGTAACGCCTGAATGCACTTACAACTTGATAATTATACCATTTTTTCTAATTAAATAGCCCTCTATCACTGTTAGTGATTCATGAGTATACTTCTAATGACCTTGATAAAACACCTACATCCATAATTAGTATTATTATTTCTATTTAAATGCTCCTAATCAAAGTGTATTGTTGAACTGACTACGGTATGGACAGAAATCTGTCCATACAGGGAGAGAAAGTTAGGTCCATGACATTTCATGATTCTAACTCAAATACTTCGTTATTTCATAGTTCAAAACAGGTTGCTGTAAATCAAATAATTAACTAATATTTAGTTTTTTAACTGCTAAATATGTTTAATACAATTAAATGAACTAAATAAACTGTCAATTTTTTGTTAGTTAATAAGCTTGAAGGCCTTTTCAAAATCCTTTTCAAAATCTCATGAATGTTGAAGCCTAATCAGAAAGAAGAAAGTTTCACTGTTCACAGCATCATAAAAGAACGTGTGCAAATGACACAAACTCACCTTGGGAATCACCACCCTCCCGAGAGAGCCCACATCACTGTTCTGGAGTTCTTTCTGAAGAAGAAACTCCAGATCCTCTTTGTTTATTTCCTGCAAAATGTCAACAATGAAAGAAAAATGAGTATAACAAACTTCTGAAATCTTTATCTCTAAAGCTTAATTTCTATATTTGCATATTAGCAGCAGCATTTTTTTGTAACTAGTATATAATATGAGCACAGAAACATCTAATTTTTCGATTGCAATTTTTTTTATAAATTGATATTATTTAAATATTTATATAGTTATTTTTTTATTATTATTTTTATTTTAATTAATATAAATAAAATTTCAGTTTAAAAATAGATAAACATTCTTACACATCATATTTTCAATTTTAATGAAAAAAGACATCCTCACACATTATCTACATTCTCTTAAACTCTAGACCCTCAAATGAGCCTTTGGCTCAATAAATTTTCCCTTCCGATTTTAATGGAAAAAAACATCCTCACACATTATCTACATCCTCTTAAACTCTAGACCATAGAATAAGCCTTTGGCTCAATAAATTTTCACTTTCACTAGTACCGAATTTCAACTTTCCTTGAACAATAAGAACTTTCACTAGTACAGTATCTCAACTTTCATTAAACAAGAAGAAATGACAAAAAGAATTTCAACTTTCATTACACAAAAATAAGTTAAAGAAAGGATTTCAACTTTCATTAAACAAAAAGAAATTAAAAAAAATGGATTTCAACTTTCATTGAACAACAAGAAATAAAGAAAAAAGGATTTCAACTTTCATTAAACAAAAAGAGAAGAGATTAAAAAAAAATAGGGAAAGAGATTACACACATGATTAATTTCTTGTTGCGCATTCATGTGACCGTGATTGCCTCGACGTTGTGGCCATTGAGAGTGGAGATGAAGCTGGGGTGGTGGCTGTAAACTGGTTGAAGGATTGAACGTTGCCTGTGGTTGTATTTCAACTGGATTGGCGTGCATATTCATTGTTAAATTGCAATGAGTTATATTGTAATGAGGTCTGCGATGCCTAGGATTTCTTCTCTTTCGACTTCCGCTGAATCCCGCAGAAGCTTCTAGGGTTGCAGCGCTATTCCCGCCGCCACCCACTACGCCTCCTCCTCTTTCCGTGGGAACATTCAAGGCCATTTCATTTTGGCCTTCGCTGTTGGGTACTGAAGAAAAAGCCTCGTCCGCAGAAATTTCCTCTTCCTTGACTTGCAGAAGAGCCAAATTCCCACTGGGTAGCGATGGCAGAGGAGCCAAATTTCCACAGGGTAGCGATGACAGAGGATTCCCACTGGGTAGCGATGGCAGAAAATTTCCACAGGGTAAAGATGGCAGAGCCAAATTCTCACTGGGTGGCGGTGGCAGAGGAGCCAAATTCCCACAGGGTAGCGTTGACAGAGAATTTGTGGAGGGACTCGGACCGCTCAGTGATAAATTCTCTTGATACCCAGAGACCAACTCGTCAAGATTGTTGTACCCTGAAAAGTTAGTAATCCCGTCCATCATTTTACCTTCTTCTTCAGACCTCTGCTCTACTCTGCTCCACTGCAGATGCTCCAGAGAACCTGAGGAATGACCGAGGTCCTGAGCACTGGTCTCTGAGTTTGCCATCTCGGGAGCATCAAATAACAACGCGTCTTCATTTCTGTATCCGTTGTGAATAGTCCCGTCATCAATGTCCATGGGAACCGAACTCACGACGTTCTGGTTAGTAGGCGGGTGCTGGTTCAAATGGTCCCACGAGTCACTGCTACCGCCGCTCCGCCACGCTTGCAATCTCTTTTCAAATTCCATTGGCTAGTTCCTTATGTAAAATCTTTATGATGGAATCCTGCGGCAAATCCAACACAAATACATAATTAAACAATCTATTCAAACCAACTGTATCTTAACCTCAAAATCCATTTAAAAAAAAATCTAATCTCCATATATGACAAAATCGCCGACTACCCAATATTGCTCGGGTAAAATACAAATAACCCATTGGTGCGCATACCCTTCTAAATTAAAACCCAGGTCCTCAGGGATGCCAACAACTGTACGCCATAAACTTGCAAAATAAATGTTCAGACCTGCAAACCGACTACCTCGGCAGTTGCAGAGTCTTGACCTAATACAGAACAAAACAAAACAAAGCGCAGATGAGTAGCGGAGATTATTCAGAATCGCATCCTAATGCCATAAAAATTGCACCCAATATATAGAAACCTGCAATGAGAAAGTCTCTTCAAGTGGGTACAGATAGCTCAAGTTTGAGCTGATGTAATCATTAATGGCAGTGAAGCCTTAGAAATTCTGTAACTCTACGAAACTGAATCGTTACAGAACAGATCTGCTTCGCAAAATATCTATTAAATAGATTCAACTCTGTTCAGATGAGTCAATTGGGGTTATTCTGGGTAATTGGATTGAAAGATTAGATTGCTATTTTCACATTTTCATTCAATTTTTTACTAATGACATATTGATAAGAAATATTATTCTAAAAGCTACTGGCCTATGAATATTGTGTTATTGAGCTTTGCTTTCTTCCGAATTCAATTTCCTGCAAATAATATGTTGATAAAAAACATTATTCTAACTGCTACCTACCTGTAAATATTGTCTTATTGACCCTCAGCTAACTAGCTACTTACCTATGAATACTGTCTTATTGACCCTCGCTATCTGACCCTCTAGTTCAGAAAATAATTTCTCTCAAAAAAAACCAAAACAAAAAACTATCCTGATATTGATTACACCTTACACCTTAGCATTCTCTGAATCTCTGGTTATAAGTGTACAACAGATTTACAAGTACCTCCTACCTGGTTTACCTCAAGTGCTGTTCCTGGAAACCATCCTAGCGCCTCTTGAAATTGCTCTCCATGGCAAATACTGCTCTGTGGTTGCTTTCAAAGTTCATAGTATCCAAATCTGCCGAATGAAGAGAGCTGGTAATCATACAAAGAGGCTTACTGTACTTCCATCATATGCTCTCTCTGCCTTTATATCCAAACAATTTTCCTTCAGACAAGAGCCTGGAGATTAACGAGAAAGAAATGACCAGTAACTGTAGAGACAGAAAGCAGATTCCGTGATTTAAATCATGGTAAATGGGGAAAGGGAAGAAAAAAACATAAAGCTAGAATCGGTGTCCATGGAAATTCCAAGATACATAAATGCTCCTTGGAAACAGCAGATTCCATTTTATATCCCATGGAAAAACCTTTAAAAGAAGGACATGAATTAAAAAAAGGGGGAAATGTTCATTTATTAACCATTTTCTCATTTTTTCTAAGAGTTTAATTATTTACCCAAACACTAATTTTGTGGGACTGCTCCTATAATCCAGGGAAATTTTCCTTAATGTTTTAGTATAATTTTTGCCAAGTGTTGCTTAGTGTGCAGAGTGGAGTTGTCCGTTTGAATGGTGGGAGCGTGGAGTGAGACACACAACTCACACTCCTCCTTCCACTCGGACTCGGGTAGTGATCTTTAAAGAAGTCTGGGAGATAATTATGAGATTACAAACTGACGATTATAGTTCACACAACTATGTCTAGAGCCTTGATTTAAAGAGATAATTGAATAAAAATGGTAAGCTCAGAGAACTATTTGGTCACCGTAGATTTCTGTTATATAAGTAATAGATTCTTTTTATCTCGTTTTAATCATTATTATATTTTAAAAATTTTAAATATAATAATTATTTTGAAATAATGTTTTATAAAATAATAAACTTAATGAATATGTAAATTAAATTTTGAAATTAAAGTATTATATTATATTTTTATTTTAAATGATATGAGAAAGTTTATTTTTTAGAGTTGTTTATTTATTTTGAAATTATCCAAATTGCAGCGTATATGTTAATAAGCATAGTTAGTTTCTGTATTTGTAGGTAGAAATTTTATTTTTTTCCCGTTGTTTATTTATTTTGAAGTTATCAAAATTGCAGCGTAATGGTTAATGCCATAGTCAATTTCATTCTTTTTGGGTAGATTTTTTTGGTTGTTTATTTATTTTGAAATTATCAAAATTGCGGCCCAACTTTTAATAATATAGTTAACTTTCTTTTTCCGGTGACAGAATACGGCGGAAGAAATTGAGGTTAAATTTTGATTTGTTGAAGTTAAAATGGTTTTTTAACTGTATATTTGGATTCAGCACCATGAAAAATCTTTGGGACGCTTTGATTGTGCAAAAACTAGCTATCAAACTTGCGATTCTAATAAATTGCTGCCAGATTTTGACCGGAAAAACCCACCGGAAAGGCTTTCAAAAAATCGCATTATAGACAACTGCCTTATGTTTAGATAGACAGTTTAATTGTTTTTGGTTGTTTATTTATTTTGAAATTATTGAAATTGCGCCACGATGGTTAATACCATAGTCAATTTCATTCTTTTTAGATAGATTTTTTTTATTATTTATTTATTTGAAATCAAAATTGCTGCACAACTCTTAAATTTACAGGGATTAGCTATAAGAAGATCGGATACAATAGATGCTTTGGCATGGAATCTGCCTGGTGCACCTTCTCCTGTCCGTGTAAAGGACATATATGCTGCTCTTTCTCATAAGCATGTACACCCAGTGCAGCCGATGTTCCCATTCCCTCTTTGGAAAGCTGCATGTCCTCTCAAGATGATCCTTTTTTCATGGCTCCTCTTCCAGAACAGGAATCTGTCGTGGGAGATTCTACAGAAAAGAGGATGGCAAGGACCGAGTCGCTGCGCCTTGTGTTTATCCTCTGAGGAGACAAACTACCATTTGTTCTTCCAATGTCAAGCCTCTCATCAAGTCTGGTATGAACTTTCCTTATCTTTGGATTTTCCTTACCTTGGTTTTTCCTCTGTACAGGAAGGGTTTTTCATCCTCTGAGGAGACAAACTACCATTTGTTCTTCCAATGTCAAGCCTCTCATCAAGTCTGGTATGAACTTTCCTTATCTTTGGATTTTCCTTACCTTGGTTTTTCCTCTGTACAGGAAGGGTTTTTCTGGTGGAGCGCTCAGACGGATACTCCGCGCACAATATTTATCTTGGTCTGTTGGTCCATTTGGAAGTGGCGGAATGAATCCATTTTCAATAGCTATCGGAGGCCTATATCTTCCATTTTGCTTAACATCAAGGCATTCCTCGACTATCTGGGCAATTAGGCTTCCTCGTTTTCATTTGCAAATACCATCTGGTACATATGAACATTCAGTATAATTATCCATTGTAAATGTCCTATGATCTTCTTTGCCATTTGGGTACTGCTCATCTACCTGCTACGGTTTTTTGCATTGATCTGATCTCTCCGCCATCATGGCTCTGTTTTGTTTCATCATACTATGCTTTAGTATTTGATCTGTTCAATACTATGCAAGATCTGAGTTTACATCATTATAAACCGTTATATGTAATTGATTTTATACCATCAATACAAATATGATTTTTTTTCTGAAAAAAAAAAAGAAAAAGAAGAAGAAGAAGAAGAAGAAGTTAATCTCCTTCTTTTTAGGTAGACAATTTAATTATTTTTTGGTGGTTTATTCGAAATTACAAAATTCCGTCGAACTATTAAATAACAAACATCTTCTCCTTCTTTTGGGGTGTAGAAAGTCTTAGGCATATTAAATTATATAATTACTATTTCAAATTGAAAAATAAAAATAAAAATCAAAAAAAATAATTATAGAAATAAATAAAGTCATAGAGATTATGACCTACTTAATGGGTTTGTACAAACTAAAAAACCTGGGAACAAAAGTGGGTTATTTTATTGAATATTGAAAAATTAAATAAAATATAATAATTTAATTATTGAAATAATGCATTTTTAAATTAGACTATAGAAATAAATCACATATCTAAGTTTATATTTTGAATTAATGTGATTTTTAAATATATGGGATTGGGTTTAATTTTTTGTGGTTGTTTAGTTATTATGAAATTATGAAAATTATATAATGTTATTTTTGGTAAACAAAAAGTAATATTTTATAAATAAATTTATCATTTCTTTTTATCATTTTCCTTAAATTTTTATAAATTAAATTTAATATGAGTTGGTAAATTAAATTTAATATGAGTTGGGGTGCAATTATCTCTAGAGCCTTGATTTAAAGAGATAATTCAATAAAAATTGAGATATAATTGGTAAATTTACAGAAATATAAGAGATAATTGAATAAAAATGGGATGTAACAATAGTTCGAATGGTAAACTTTTAAATAAAAATGAGATATAATGATGAGGATGATGATGGTTAACGTCCACTAAGACCAAACATTGGTCTATCGGCCTTAAAGAAACAAATTATTTATTTTGATTTAAGATTTTATTCCTATGCTCAAAAAGCTTCGAGAGAAGCCTTCCAAGCTCACTATAATTTTGACATTGTAAAAGGCTAGGAAGGTCAGTGTTGTAACAAAGATTGTGAAAGTGAGATCTAATGTGGTTGTGCGGGGCACTCTAAGAGGAATTGGTTTTCATCCTCGATGTTCCTATTCTCACATATATGGCAGATCCTTTCCATCCATGGCGTTTTAGGAATTGGCCAACGACCTGTTTCACTATGGAGCTCATGAGAATTTGTTCTAATCTTTGCTATATTAATTTTCTTCTTTGAGCTAGTTAAATAGAGAGATACTTTTGATCTTCTAGGGTGGGGTTGATGACCTTCTTATAATAACTTAATTTTCTTTTAGCAGCTAAATCTTTCTCACATCACATTTTTTCTTTGAACTTAGAAGTAACAATATCTTTAATGTTATTTATGTTTTGCAATGCATCATTCTGGTTGATCTCCCAATAGTTTAACTAGGCCCTTGTGTTTTTATGCCACCAGGATTGAGCCTTAGGTGGTTTTGGCTGGAATTTAAACCTAGCTTAAGAAGTCTATGATCGTCTATGTTATTGAGTTTGTGCTTGTACAACAGAAACCTAATCATAGCTAGGCTCTCAATAGCGGAAATGCCTACTTCTATAAACCTAGCTTAAGAAGTCTATGATCGTCTATGTTATTGAGTTTGTGCTTGTACAACAGAAACCTAATCATAGCTAGGCTCTCAATAGCGGAAATGCCTACCTCTATAAGGAGAATAGGATAGGGTGTATTACTTTTAATTTTCAAATTATAAGTTAATTCACTGGTAAACTTAGAGAAATATTTGGTCATAGAAAATTTATGTTATAAATACTAAATTTTTTTCCTCATTTTAATTATTATATATTTTTAAAATATTAAATATAATTTTAATTATAATAATTTTGTTTTGAAGTAAGTATTTAATAATTTGTTTTGAAGTAATGTATTTATAAAAAATATATAGAATTAATTATATAGGGAAGTTTATATTTTGAAATTAAAATATTATATTATATTTTCATTTTAAAATATACGGAAAGAGTTAATCTCCTTCTTTTTAGGTAGAAATTATTATCTTTTGGTTGTTTATTTATTTTGAATTATTAAAATTGTGGGGCAACTCTTAATAATATAGTTAATCTCCCTCTTTGTAGGTCGAAAGTTTAATTTTTTTCGTCGTTTATTTATTTTGAAATTATCAAAATTGAGGCAGAACTATTAATAATTAGTGAGAAATAAATATGTTGTATAGAGATAAGTAAATATGATAGCTTAGTGGGTTTTGTTACCAAACTAAATCAGGTAGCTATTTTTTTTAAATATAGATTTTTTTTGAAATTATGAAAATTATATAATGTTATTTTTGGTAAACAAAAATTAATATTTTTATAGGGAAATTTAACATTTTTTATCATTTTCTTTAAATTTTCATAAATTAAATTTAATATGAGTTCGTAATATGAGTTGGGGTGCAACTATGTTTAGAGCCTTGATTTAAAGAGATAATTGAATAAAAATGGGATATAAGTGGTGGTAAACTTCCAGAGAAATATTAGAGATAATTGAATAAAAATGGGATGTAACCGTAGTTTGAATGGTAAACTTTTGAATAAAAATGGGATATAACAGTAGTTAACTGGTAAACTTACAGAAATATTTGGTGAAGTACTAGATTTTTTTCTCCTCATCTTAATTATTATTAGTATTTGTTAAAAATATTAAAAAAATATTTAAATATAATAATTTTGTTGTGAGAATAATGTATTTATAAAAAAATATTTTAATATTATATATTTTTGTAAATATTAACAAAATAATCATTTTAAATATAATAATTTGTTTTGAATAATATGTTTAATAAAAAAATTATATAGAATTAATCATGTGTAGAATTGAGGTTTCTGTGATCCCATCATATTTGTAAAAAGAACTTCGGGGTAATTCATCATAAAAAAATCAATTGTCGACCGCGTTTCGAACCCACCAGTGTGGTTTATCGTCAGGACAAGTTGAAGAAACAGATTTGGCCTAGCAAGTTAAATAGGACTGAGCAGAGACTCTAACAGCTATAAACAACTATATTTGACTCTAGGACTCTAACGGCTATAAACAGCTATATTTGACTCTAGGACATAGGCCATAATTATAATAATAAATTTAATCTTATTATTATATTTGACTCTAGGACTCTAACGGCTATAAACAGCTATATTTGACTCTAGGACATAGGCCATAATTATAATAATAAATTTAATCTTTATTATTTTATAATATTAAGATAATAAATAATATTCTATTTCTAGGGATAAAGAAATTAGTATAGCGAGTGTTATAGAAATTTATATTGTTAAATAATTAATGGCATTTAAAAAATTACCTATTAATTATATTTTTGATGAAATAATTTAGTTATATATATAATAATATATCTAAATGTTTATTTAAAATAATATAAGATAATAATATTATAATCTAGAGATACGAGAATTAGAATGAAAATAAATGAGCGAATACTTATAAGAAATTTATATTAATGGTTATTTAAAAATTACTATTAAATTATTATTGTTTGAATGACATCTAATGAATAATTTAAGTTATATAAGTAATTATATATTCTTATTAAGTCATTAATTAAATATATATGCTTTATTTATTGATGATTTGTTTTTAAAACTGATCTTAAGGGTTAGTTTGACTAGAAAAAGAGGAAATAATTTAATTTATTTCAAGATATACTATATATGTATATACATATATATATAAGCTATCCTATAGCTGAATATAAATAAAATATAACTAAGACTAGACCTAAGAATACATCCTAATTTAGAAATACTAATAATAACATAATGAATTAAATAATAAACTACTACCACAGAAAAAGGACCCTTTATTAGTGCTAAAATCTATATAAAAACTAAATTAGATTAATACCTAAAAAGATAATAATCATAAATAGATACTTGAGGAACCCAATAAATAGGGAAGAACACACCGCTGTCAGCGATATATATACTCGAAAGGACTAAACCAAACACACACAAAGAAAACACCCAGGATGAACAGAGGGGCCGGGGGGGGAAGGAGGAACCCTAAGACAACAGGGCAGGGATCCAACTTCTACTTACCTTCCACCCATCATCTCTGTTGAGATTGATGGGTCTTCGCTCTATTTC
>APFE031306387.1:156922-178647 GCA_000404065.3 Pinus taeda
GTCCTTGATTATGTCTTGCCTCCAAATCGTGAGACTAGCATCGCTTCACTTTTTGTCTCCCCCCAAGCTACCCCTCACACGGTTACTCCTCTACTTAACACTATCTGTCCTTCCAGCTTAGTTATCCACTTTCTTTTAATATCACTCAATCTATTCCTCTTTGATCTCATATGCCCCCATCCTCTTGATCCATTGCAATAAATATCTCATGGAAGTAGTTAGGGTTGGCTAACTGCCCAACCTAACTGTTTGAGAACAAAAACTCTCACCTTTTAGACAATTCATTTTCTTTCAAGTTTAATCAAATAATCACTCACATTATTCTGGCATTCCACTTTTCATGCATTTTAATCAAAATTAAATAATTATATAAACTTAATTTGTTTTCAGTTTGTTTAATAGTGCAATAAATAAATATTTACATATATGAGGGACATAACAAATTATCTCTGAGACTTCTTTAAAGAGCACTACCAGAGTGGAAGGAAGAGCACTACAAAACCCTCTATGCACCATATTTACTTATCTCTATACATCACATTTATTTCTCACTGATTATTCTTTGATTTTTTATTTTATTTGTAATTTGAAAATGTGTTAATAATAATGTTGGGGATTATGCTAAACTTGAAAAGAAGAAGATTAACCAAGTTATTAACCATTGTGCTGCCACTCATATTAAATTGAATTTATAAAAGTTTAAGAAAATGACAAAAAAAGTGATAAATTTACATATAGAAAAAGTGCTTCTCATACTGCTCTTACCACAAACCAGAATTGGTTCAGATGTTCATTTCCTACTCCTCTGAACACCAGCAATTTGATCGCACTTGCCATACTCAACTGCACTAGTGGCGGAGGTGGAGTGGTTGGAGCTGGAGGTGAGTGGGGTGAAACAGGTGGCAGTGTGGGTGGAGGTGGTAAATGCGGAATTCTCTGTCTTATCAAACTGACCGCACTTTTTAGAGAAACTTTCACGATCTCCTCCTCGCTTTCCCACGAGGGTGAAATTAAGGGATTTTTTTCCAACTCCTCACTACTCACGCTTCTATAGAATTCTTTGATGTGGTCATAGCTAATATGGGTAAGAACTTTAGCTGCTGTTAAGTTTATGTTTTAAAAAAGACACAGAACAACTAAATTAATATATTTCTTAAGCCCTCAAAGAAAAATCTTAAAATAGACATAGAACCATGTAGAAAGAAAATATTGTGGTAAACTAACCAATGAGGGAAGGCAGTTAAATGCCATCAAATAATCCAAATAGTTAAATTCAAAGTGTACAAGTACGAAAATGAAGAAATGTAAATCGATGATAGTTTCACAATTAGGAAAAACCCTAAACCTTGGAAATTATATTAGAGGGGTTGAACACTTAGACATTCCTGGTCAAGGAATTTAGGTTGAGGAACCCCCAAAAATTGAATTCACCCAAAAGAAAGCAAGGATGGAAGTGCCTATATTAAAAGGAGTTTAAAATTCCAGCCTAAGCAAATGCCCCTATCGTTACTGTACGACCAGATTATTGAAACCCTAACCATCTTACAAATTGTTTGATATATTACTTAATAGAAGATGTTAGTCATACAAAAATTTAGCATATGGTAAAGAAAAGGAACTGAATTAGCATTTACAGGAACCCTCGTCCAACAAAATTCTTTAAAAGTTACAGATATCACGTTTAAACAAATAGTTGTGGAAAATCAAAACCATTACTACCATTTCTAAGAGAGAAATAACAAGCATAAAGACCAAATCCTCTGTATTACAACATCAAAATTCCAAATGAAAGCAACAAAGTTCATTCGCAGTTTGTTATACCCCTTAAGTGACAAAATGACCCAAACATTTAGTAACCTTTATAAAAAACAAGGCAAATCCGTTATAGTCGAACAATTTAAAAACAGGACAGAGCCTTGTAGCCAAAGCCCTCAACCAAATACAAACTCTACGGCTTAAAATAATAGTATACAAGCATTACAATTCTAGAGTCCAAAATGCCACTCTAAAAGAAAACTAAAACCCCTTATTCCTAGCTGAAGACTCTCTTGCATACTCGGTAAGGAATAGCATGAAGTTTAGAGATTCCAACAGAGGGAGCTATGCCATGAAACCCTCCAGCACTCGAGAACGCAAAGCCTGAAAAGCACCAACAAATAAGTTCAGTAAGTGCACAAACTGGAGCAAAAGAAACAAATAGCATTCATAGAAATCATGAAGAAGGACTCTTACCTAGCTCAACAGTAGTCACCTTTGAATTGTAACTAGAAGAAAGTGTAGCCATGATTGGAAGGTGTAAACAGAATGAAACCCTTGGTTATGCTGGTAGGATTCTAAGGCAGGACTATGCTCACTTCCGGCCAAATAAATTTAACAAGAGAACTGCTTAATAGATGGAGATCATTACCGAGAACTAGAGAATGAGCCATCAGTTGGCAAATGCAACAGGGATTGAGTCCGCTCACCTAACTAGAGCTTCGTTCCGCGGGAGGGAGTTTCCATTGTTTGATTAGAAGAGCAAAGTAGAACCATTGAAACAACACAAGTATCCATGTGAAGTAGAGCCAGTTGGAAACCATGGAGAAGACTCTAGAGATGGTAGGTCCGAGAATCTAGGGCAGTTAGCTACCCGAAAATAAAAGAAGTGGTTAAACGACTGTACCAGCTGATATGTGAAATTAGTACAATTCAGAAAAATCAAATCATACGACCGAAATTCACTTAGGGTTTATTTAATGAATTTGGAAGACTTAAATAAAAATCTAATAACATCATAAGTAATTAACTATTGCGATAATGACATGGTTATTTACCTTTGTTTTTGCCAGGGATGAAATTCGAATAATGAAATTTCTATTCTATATTTATGTTGTATAATTAAAGTCAGAATTTGTCATATAGTTATATCGTATGGTAAAAACAATATTTATCATATAGTTTTAAATGAATCTCTATAAAAATAAAATTCTTTATATGGATATGTGACATGTGGTATTGGAGCCCTTAGGTTACAAAAGTGAGGCCTTTGGAAAATAATGATTAACAACATTTCTATGATGTGCACAGACAGGGATAGAAGTAGCTAGTATGAGAAGAATGGGAACCATACCACATCGAACGGTGATAGGGATAGGAGCATCAACATTCTTGGAGACCAATCCTGAGGTATGGGTACTATTGTCCCTTAGGAAACCAACTTCTTGGCTATGGAGAAACCGTGCCTAAGACATTAAAGTTTGATTATGCATGTCACTCATTAGTATAAAGTGTCTTTGCCTTGTGGAGTATGAAGAGCATTATTTTTAAAACTGTTGACATATAGGTGACATGTAAATTTTAGGATGCCATTTGATGCTGAATACAAATTTTGTGTGAAGAGTATTTAGGAAGATTAGAGACAATATGTTGTATTTAACAGAAACTATTATCTCTAACTTAGAGGAAATACAAAGAAGGAGCTCTAAACATGGGAGCATTATATTAAGGAAATTTAACTTTATTCACAGAAGTAAACAAAGACCAGTAGCTTCATTACCATATTCAAAGAGAGAAAGAGATAAAATGACACATAACATAGAGATTACAAATCATAGTCAACACCGTATGGAAAATTCATGATTCTTTCATTAATCATCAAGTACAAAATTTTGTAGTCTTCAGATTCCCAAGACTCGGACCCTTTTTCTTTAATTTTCCATCTTTTTATACATCATGAGATAGTTGGTAACTACCAAAACTATCGAATTACTTAACTAATTTCTAATTCCCTAAAGTAAAAAAGTCATTTTAAAATATTACATTGGAGGGTAAAAGACACCTCACTTTTCTTAGAAAATAAAATAACATAAAGTGAAATCAAATCAAATTATGATTGATTGTTTCTGGTCACTGTATGGATTGTTGGTTTGAGAAGATGGCCCTGCTGATGAATCCTTTGTCTATTCTATCATCCACTCTTTGCATATTCTCCATAATGGTACATTTGGCTTTGTTGCTTCTTCCATTTGTTAAGTGTCATTCTGAACGTTGTGATCCTGCTATAAATAGGCTTGTCTGTAAAAAAGGTCTTTACCATCCACAAAAGTTTAAAATCCTTATTCAAATAATTCAAAATAGTTTCCCCTTTCAGTACTACTATCTTCTCATGGGTGCCATCAATCTTACTTTTTTCTTCCACTAGAAAAGTCTCATATGATTCCCATGGCAACAAATTTCCTTGTAAATCCCAGCAAGAGGGGAGCCCAACTCTAACTCTTTTATCAAATAGGATATTGAATGTTGGGCTTGGAATCCCCCCACAACATGTTTTATCAAAGGTTTTGTAGGACTCCGCGAATTGTGGGTACGGAGTGTGAAATAGAGGTTAAATCATAGGGTTGTCCACTCTAAAGTAGTGTAATGTAATGTAAAGTCATGTTAGCCTACCCATGGTCCATGGACCATGGGATTGTATAAATAGAGCAAGCCTCTAAGTTGAAAAGAGAGAAGATGATAGAGAGAGTAGTGAGGGAATGGTTTGAGCTTAGAGTAGGATTCTAAGTGTATTGGGTTGTAGTAGTAGGAAGAGGCTCTGCAGCTGAGTGCATAGAGGCCTAGTAGAGTCTGCAGCTGAGTACGCAGACCCCTGTAGCTAAGTGCGCAGGGCAATGTGGAGTCTGTAAGTGCGATTGAGGATTAATAAAGAGAAGTTGATTCTTATTTCTATGTATTTGTTGTGTATTATATTCTTTATGTTTGTATTATTTTATGTATTGCGCGCACTGATATGATTGCTAAATATGCTGTAATAACCATAAATATTACACACACAAGTTAAGTAATCAGTTAATTAGCAAGGAACTTGGGTATTATATGGGTCACGCCCCGAGTAAGGTTGTGTAGAAACAATAGCACAGGTTGCGAAGGAAGAGCAATTGCGCATAGAAATGGGTCAGACCGCGAACCTCCATAAGCCCATTAGACATCCCCAAGGTGCAGAAAACTAGTTCTAGCACCCTCCCATACTACTTCGAGTGAGACCTCAGTCTGCACTCCATGGACAGCTGCCGAAAGGGCCAGTAGTACTAGGATTTGTTTGGTTAAATCACCTCTAAACTTGGGTCAGGCCCATACATAAAGGATGTCTGATGTTGTGCCACTAGAATTCGACAACAAAAGAAATTGAGGAGTGGTTGGACAAGAAGATTCATGAGTTCACGGCATAGAAATACAGAAATCCGCGAGTATTTGAGGAATAGTGGTTGGAGCACTACCTGTATACGGAAATCCATGAAATTTTCTTTGTATATTTTCCTTCTGAGTTGTATCATTGGATTGCAAAGTTAGCAGACAGTCAGGGAACGTGTAGGCTCAACGAACCAATAATGTGGACTCTGGAACTAGTGCACAGGCTAGAAGCATCAAAAGATAAGATATCCCTAGCTGTGGACCACTGGCTTGATCGAATAATAGAAGGATTTATCATTGAGTTCACAGTAGACATGACCATCAGCTATAGTGAGGCCGAGGGATGTTCTCTCAAGGGACCACGAAGTAAGTATATTAAATCTTTGAACACTTGGATTAAGATGTTATTGTGTGAAAAGAAGGTTATGCGAATAAATTAATGTTTGGGACTATGCGAAGCAGGAAGATCTACAGAAGCGAAAGTAGTGAGGAGTTGGAAAAAAGTCCCTTAATTTCACCCTCATGGGAAAGTGAGGAGGAGCTTGTGAAAGTTTCTCTAAAAAGCGCGGTCAGTTTGATAAGATAGAGAATTCTGCATTTACCACCTCTGCACACACGACACTTGTTTCACCCCCCCACATCCATCTCGACCCACTCCACCTCCACCACCACTGCAGTTCAGTATAGCTAATGTGATCAAACTACTGGTGTTCAAAGGAGTAGGAAATGAAAATCCAAACCAATTCTGGTTCGTGGTAAGAGCAGTATGGAAGCACTTTTTCTCTATGTAAATTTATCTCTTTTTTTGTCATTTTCTTAAACTTTTATAAATTCAATTTAATATGAGTGGCAGCGGAATGGTTAATAACATGGTCAATCTTCTTCTTTTCAAGTTTAACATAATTCCCATAATTATTATTAACACATTTTCAAATTTCAAAAAAAAAAAAAAATCAAAGAATAATTAGTGAGAAACAAATGTGATGTATAGAGATAAGTAAATATGCTGCATAAAGGGTTTTCTAGTGCTCTTTGTTCCACTTTGGTAGTGCTCTTTAAAGAAGTCTCATAGATAATTTGTTATGTCCCTCATATATGTAAATATTTATTTATTGCACTATTAAACAAAACGAAAACTAATTAAGTTTATATAATTAGTTAATTTTGATTAAAATGCATGAAAAGTGGAATGCCAGAATAATGGTAGTAATTGTTTGATTAAACTTGAAAGAAAATGAATTATCTAAAGGGTGAGAGTTTTTGTTCTCAAAACAGTTAGGCTGGACAGTTATCCAACCCTAACGACTTCCATGAGATATTTATTCCAAGGGATCAAGAGGATGGGGGCATATGAGATCAAAGAGGAATAAATTGAATGATATTAAAAGAAAGTGGATAACTAAGCTGGAAGGATAGATAGTGTTCAGTAGCAAAGTCTGATAGATAGTATTAAGTAGAGTGAAAGTGTGAGGGGTAGCTCGGGGGGAGACAAAAAGTGAAGCAACAATAGTCTCGTGATTTGGAGGCAAGACAGAATCAAGGACTAAGTTTTGTTCAGCAAGTTAGATAAGTATATTCTAGAATCTTGAACACTTAATCATCGAATCCATTTATTGAATGACATGATGATTATATGTTTTCAATAACTTTATTAGAAATTGCATACAATATCTATCTATCTATCTATATATATATATAAGGTTTCTGATGTGGTGCCTGTAGCTAATATGGGTAAGAATTTTAGCCACTATTAAGTTTATGTTTTAAAAAAGACACAGAACAACTGAATTAATATATTTCTTAAGCCCTCAAAGGAAACTCGTAAAATATACATAGAACCCTATAGAAAGAAAATATTGTGGTAAACTAACTAATGAGGGAAGGCAGTTAAATGCCATCAAATAATCTAGATAGTTAAATTCAAAGTGTACAAGTATGAGAACGAAGAAATGTAAATCAATGACAGTTTCATAATTAGGAAAAATATAAACCCTGTAAATTATATTAGAGGGGTTGAACATTTAGACATTCCTAGTTAAGGAATTTAGGTCAAGGAACCCCCAAAAACTGAATCAACCAAAAAGAAAGCAAGGACGGAAGTGCCTATATTAAAAGGTGATTAAAATTACAGCCTAAGTAAATGCCCCTGTCATTATTATATGACTAGATTCTTGAAACCCTGACCATCTTACAAACTGTTTGATATATTACTCAACAGAAGATGCTAGCCATACAAAAATGTAGCATATGGTAAAGAAAAATAACCTAATTAGCATTTGCAGGAACCCTCGTCCAACAAAATTCTTTAAGAGTAATCGATATCATATTAAGGAAACAATTGTGGAAAATCAAGACCATTACTACCATTTCTAAGAGAGAAATAACAAGCATAGAGACAAAATCCTTTGTATTACAACATCAAAATTCCAGATGAAAGGGAAAAAGTTCATTTGGGGTTTGTTATACCCCTTAAGTGACAAAATGACCCAAACATTTAGAAGCCTTTATAAAAAACAAGGCAAATATGTTATAGTCAAACAATTTAAAAACAGAACAGAGGCTTGTAGCTGAAGCCCTCAACCAAATACAAACTCTAAGCCTTAAAATAATAGTATACAAGCATTACAATTCCAGAGTCCAAAATTCCACTCTACAAGAAAACTGAAACCCATTCTTCCTAGCTAAAGACTCTCATGCATACCAGGTAAGGAATGGCATGAAGTTTAAAGATTCCGGCAGAGGGACCTATGCCATGAAACCCTCTAGCACTCAAGCATGCAAAGTCTGACAAGAACCAACAAATAATTTTATTAAGTGCACAAACTAGAGCCAAAGAAACAAATAGCATTCACATAAATCATGAAGAAGGACTCTTACCCAGCTCGGCAGTAGTCACCTCTGAATTGTAACCAGAAGAAAGTGTAGCCATGACTGGAAGGTTTTAAACAAAATGAAACCCTTGGTTATGATGGTAGGATTCTAAGGCAGGACTATGCTCACTTTCGGCTAAAGAAAGTTAACAAGAAAACCGCTTACTAGATGGAGATCATTATCAAGAACCAGAGAACAAGCCATCAGTTGACAAATGCAAGAAGGGTTGGGTCCCCTCACCTAACTAGAGCTTAGATCCGTGGAAAGGCATTTCCACCATTTGATTGGTAGAGTAAAGCAGAACCATGGAAACAACACAAGTATCCATGCGAAGTAGAGATAGTTGGAAACCATGGAGAAGACTCTAGAGATGGTAGGTCTGAAAACCTAGGGCAGTCAACCACCCAAAAATAAAAGAAGTGGTTAAATGACTATACCAGTTGATATGTGAAATTAATACAATTAAGAAAAATCAAATCATATGACCGAAATTCACTTAGTGTTTATTCAATGAATTTGCAAGACTTAAATAAAAATCTAATAGCGACATAAGTAATTAACTATTGTGATAACAACATGGTTATTTTACCTTTGTTTTTGCCAAGAGCGAAATTCGAATAATGAAATTTTTGTTCTATATTTATGATGTATAATTAAATTTAGAATTTGTCATATAGTTATATCATATGGTAAAAACAATATTTATCATATAGTTTTAAATGAATATAAAATGAAAATTCTTTATATGGATATGTGACATGTGGTATTAGAGCGCTCAGGTTACAAAACTGAGGCCTCTGGAAAATAATGATTAACAACATTTGTGTGATGTGCACAGACATGGACAGAAGCAGCTAGTATGAAAATGAATGGGAACCATACCACACCAAATGGAGACAGGGATAGGAGCATCAACCTTCTAGGAGACAAATCTTGAGGTATGGTTACTGTTGTCGCTTAGGAAACCAATTTCTTGGTTGTGGAGAAATTTCGCCTAAGACATTAAAGTTTGATTATGCATGTCACTCATTAGTGTAAAGTGTCTTTACGTTGTTGAGTATGAAGGGCATTATTTTTAAAACCCTTGACATATAGGTGACATGAAAATTTTAGGATGTCATTTGATGTTAAATACAATGTTGTGTGAAGAGTGTTTAGGAATATTAGAGACAATATGTTGTATTTAATAGAAACTATTATCTTTAACTTAGAGGAAATACAAAGGAGCTATAAACATGGGAGCGCTATTTTAAGAAAAATTAACTTTATCCACAGAAGTAAACAAAGATCGGTAGCTTCATTACCATATTCAAAGAAAGAAACAGATAAAATGACACATAACATAGAGATTACAAATCATACTCAACACCATATGGAAAACTCCCGATTCTTTCATTAGTCATCAATTCATCAAGTACAAAATTGTGTAGTCTTCAAATTCCCAAGACTCAAACCTTTTTTCCTTAATTTTCCCTCTTTTTATACATCACGAGACAGTTGGTAACTACCAAAACTATCGAAATACTTGACTACTTTCTGATTGCCTGAAGTAAAAAGTCATTTTGAAATATTACATTAGAGGGTACAAGACACCTAACTTTACTTACAAAATAAAATAACATAAAGTGAAATCAAATCAAATTATGATTGATTGTTGTTGGTCACTGTTTGGATTGTTGGTTTGAGTAGATAGCCATACTGTCTATTCTATCATCCACTCTTTGCATCTTCTCCACAATTATACATTTGGCTTTGCTGCTTCTTTTAGTTTGTTGAGTGTCATTCTGAACATTGTGGTCCTACTATAAGTAGGCCTCTCTGTAAAAAAAGTCTTTACCATCCACAGAAGTTTAAAATCCTTATTCATATAATTCAAAATAGTTTCCCCTTTCAGTACTATTGTCTTCTCATGGGTGCCATCAATCTTACTTTTTGCTTCCACTAGAAAAGTCTCATATGATTCCCATGGTAGCAAATTTCCTTGTAAATCCCAGCAGGAGGGAAGCCCGACTCTAACTATTTTATCAAACAGGACATTGAATGTTGGGCATGGAATCCCCCCCCAGCATGTTCCGAGGCTCGAAGCCCAAGTTTTCATCAAAGGTTTTGTAAGACTCCACGAATTGCGGGCACAGAGTGTGAAGTAGAGGTTAAGTCATAGGGTTGTTCACTCTAAAGTAATGTAATGTAATGTAAAGTCACATCGGCCTACAATAGATCGAGGCTCTAAGTTGAAAAGAAAGAAGATGATAAAGAGAGTAGCGAGGGAATGGTTCGAGCTTAGAGTAGGATTCTAATTGTATTGGGTCATAGTACTAGGAAGAGGCTCTGCAACTAAGTGCACAGAGGCTTGGTAGAGTCTGTAGCTAAGTGCATGGACCCTTGCAGCTGAGTGCGCAAGGTGATGTCAAGTCTATAAGCACAATTGAAGATTAATAAGAAGAAGTTGATTCTTATTTCTATGTATTTGTTGTGCATTATTTTCTTTATGTTTGTATTAGTTTATGCATCGTGCGCACTAATATGATTGCTAAATATGCTATAATAACCATAAATCTTACACACACAAGTTAAGTAATCATTTAATTAGCGAGTAAATTGGGTATTATACGGGTCGCGCCCCGAGTAGGGCTGCGCAGAAACAATAGCACGAGTTGCTAAGGGAAATCAAGTGCGCATAGTGACGGGTCAGACCGCGAACCCCCAAAAGCCCATCAGACATCCCCAGCATGTAGAAACCTAGTTGTAGCACCCTCCCATACTACTTGAGGTGAGACCTCAATCCGCGCTCCACGGATAGTTGTCGAAAGGGCCAGTAGTATTGGGATTTTTTTAGCTAAATCACCTCTGAACCTGGGTCAGGCCCATACATAAAGGATGTCTAATGTTGTGCCACTGGAATCTAACAAAGAAAGAAATTGAAGAGTGGTTGGACAAGAATATTCATGAGTTCAGGGCATAGGAAAACAAAAATCCATAAGTATCTGAGGAATAGTGGTTGGAGCACTACCTGTATACAAAAATCCATGAAATTTTCTTTGCATCTTTTCTGCCTAAGTTGTATTAGTGGATCATGAAGTTAGCAGACAATCAGGGAAGGTGTAGGCTCAACAAACCAATAGTGTGGACTCCAGAACTAGTGCGTAGACTAGAAGCATCAGAAGATAAGACAACCCTAGTTGTGGACCACTAGCTCGACCGAATAATAGGAGGATTTATTACTGAGTTCACGGTAGACATGACCATGAGCTACAATGAGGTAGAACGATGTTTTCTGAAGGGACCGTGAAGTAAGTATATTAAATATTTGAACACTTGGATTAAGATGCTATTGTGTGAAAAGCAGGTTGGGCAAATAAATTAATGTTTGGGACTACGCGAAGCAGGAATATCTACAGAAGCAGAAGTAGTGAGGAGTTGGAAACAATCTTTTAATTTCACCCTCATGGCAAAGTGACGAGGAGCTCGTGAAATTTTCTCTAGAAAGCGTGGTCAGTTTGATAAGACAAAGAATTTCGCATTTACCACCTCCACCCACACTGCCACCTATTTCACCACCCTCACCTCCATCTCCACCCACTCCACCTCTGCCACCATTGCAGTTCAGTATGGCGAGTGCGATCAAATTACCGATGTTCAGGGGAGTAGGAAATGAACATCCGAACCAATTATTGTTTTTTGTAAGAGCAACATGGGAAGCACAGGGCATCGTGGATGATAATATTAAAAAGGATACGATGGTGAGAATACTTCAAATGCTGTTAAGACTGAGGGAGGGCCAATGCCATTAAGACTAGAGGCACAGGCAGGGCCAAGCACGGCATGTACATTATGGTGCACAATCTACCAAATAGGAGGGAAACACACCACATATATTTTCATCCATTGTAGAAGTATATGTAGACGTTCGAGCAATTTTTTTGTAATTTCTGTAGGTCAGTAGGCCATGACGAACGCACCTGCCGAAGCTATGAACTAATGATGGATCAGACTCCTACTTACAAGGTGCAGGCCGAAATGTGAGCCCTTGACCCAAATGTAGGGATGGAGCATGCTAGGTTTCAAGGGCGCGGTCGAGGTCGAGGTGGAATGGGACTAGGAAGGGGTCATGGCCAGATAATTTGTTACAATTACAAAGGGCCAGGGCATTATGCCCACAATTTTACGAATGCAACTAGGATATCATGTTGGTATTATAATCAGTTTGATGATGAGGCAAAAGATTACCCTTTGCTGATAGGGAAGATGCATGAAAAGAGGGTACTACAGCCCCCTCCAACCCAGAATCTACAAATGATGAGGCTTGAACCACATGAAGAAGACCAAAATGTAAACATGATGCTTAAGAGTGGTATGACCATGGGAGATGATAAAGGGAAGCAGCCAAAAGAAAGCGCATGGGTTCCCAAGGCCCCTACAAAGGAACTTGAGTTTGACTTAGAACGCGCCAAGGAGACATTCATGGAAACTAAGAAGAGCTTCATAGAGGCCTCCACTTCAGGTAGTAAGGATCAACTAGAACCAAGAATGGATCCTTCAATGCTCATTACCTTTCTTGAGACATGCATGAAATTGTTGTGCGACAGAAAGGCAGTCACAGGGCTACAGGAACTTATCACTAGGTGCGTGAGATGAGGAGAACCACGTGTGGTCTGAAAACTTGGAAAGCATGCATTGCGCACATGAAGGGAGATGTGGTTGACTGTGCAATTAGGTGAGTACGAAATGGATTAGGTAATCCTAAATCTAGGTTTGGACATGAATGTACTACCAAAGAAAACATGGGAACACATGGGCAAACCCACGTTACAATGGTCCCCTATTCAGTTATGAATGGAAAACCAATAGAAGACTTTTCCCATGGGAAGATTGCAAGTGGTGACAAATGATATTGAAGGTGCGAACATACAAGCGGATTTTGAAGTGATAAAGATTATCAATGACAATAATCCTTATCCCATGCTACTAGGAATAAACTAGGCTACCAATATGAATAGAGTCATAAATATGAAGAAGTAGAAAATGACCTTTGAAAAAAAGTCACTATGTGTAATAGTACTGCTGGATCCAGCCGAAGGAGTGTGATACACTAAACCAGTTCACAACGATGATAGTGATGACAATCTCGACTATATCTACAAGATAACTGCACAAGGAGAGGATCGGGTGAATCTGACTACAGATGGAAGGATTTTATGGGACTACGAAAGCTCCTGCACTTCAGATTCAAATGAAGAGATAGAGTGATGGCAGAATCGGTTTCATGAAGTAACAAGACTGAACTGCAACATGATTATCAGGTCATTGCGTTGCGTAACAACAGAGGAAAGGGAGTTTTCGACATATGATGGATTGTTAGCATTGGATGAATTTATGAGAAAAGTTGAAAGTGCAGTACCAGAACAGTAGCGGTTTGATGAGCTAAAGTGGGCACTATGCACAACACCCACATGATGGTAGGGTACCCATCAAGGAAAAAGGACTGGAGTAGATGCAGAAGGATGACGCGACTACGGTTTGGAAAACCCCAGCTTCAAAAGAGAGTCAGTCCATAGGGGCAGAAAAACTTACATGCCCACCTCTCTCAATGGGTACAAACATATGCTGTAAGACCCACACAAGCATACACCAGCCCTAGAATAATGAATCAAAAAAAGGAGCAGCTACAGGAAAGGAGACGCCCGCTACTAGTTCTCCACGACGAAGCCTTCGATAGGGTGTGCAAAGTACTGAACAAAGTTCACCAGGTAAGATGAAATGATTGGTACTTACACATATTAGTGGTTCGATGGGCCTACTAGACGATGTGTAAAACCTCGAATGTGGAGAAAATTACAAAGGAGTGGAACAGAATGGAGACGGTACTTACTAAAGAAAATACAAAAAGGAATTTGCATGTACTGGACCTTGTAGTAGTGATAGTGCGCGATGACCAAAAGGAAGAAATCACACATCTACACGAGGTAGAACATATAAGGATTCATGAAGCCATTTGACGAGGGAACCTTAGACTTTGCACACTTGAAAAGGACCAAGTACAATTGAGGAAGAAAAGCATTTTGATGGACACTGAGATTAAGAGGCTGGGAAATAAGATCATGCAGGCATGTCTTGCCGATAAACCAAGGATGACAAGGAAAGATACAGATGATCATACCACTTCGTTTCCATGGCTACAAACGCACCTCACCAAACGCAATAGCTAGGGGAGTGCACTACATACGGTAGAACACACAGCTTTGACGGTCGCGTAGATAATTGAGGAGTTTTCGCAGGCTATGGTGAAAGGTGATTTGAAGTCTCGCATAGGTGGTGCGACCACCTAAATAGCCATATGGAGTACAATCTCAGCACTCCAGATAATTGAAAGAGAGCACGAGACTCTAAGAGAATCTATGTGGGAGCTGTGCGATAAGGGAGATGTGTGCAGAACTAGCATGTCACAAGGATCACAACCACGCATAGGGGGTTGTGCTGTCGCATGATTAGGCTAGGAAGTGACTATTGGTGTCATTGTTCATGATGGGATGTCTGATTTAAGCCAAAAGAGAGTGGGAAACGGGCATTTAAGACGTGAATTAAGGACAAGATTTGGGACGATCTACCACCAGGAAAGCATTAATGACTCACAAGTGGGGGGAATGGTTGAATTCAAATTCAAAGACGCTATAAACTCCAAGCGCTAGCCATGAGACAACAATTATTCATTTGATATTTGAGCTACTACGATGAGCACAGAGTGTTGAGTGCCAAGCGATATTTGAGCCCCCAAGTTCGCGAACAACCACAGACAGTTTGAACAAGATGAAAACTACCAGGAGATGTGTGGGTTTTGTAGAGAGTATAATTAAGGAAGCCGCACAGAACCCTAGGGTGCAGGTTGGGGATGTGCTGGAAATTCCGAAATAACCTCGGACGCCAAGGCCCAAGAAGGATAAACAGGTAGCGAGACTAGTCCTCATGTCCCCATGAAATCTATGGTTTGGTAAACTTTCCATGGAAGAAAAGGGCAAGGTTGTGACCATTGAGACAAATGATGAGGAGGAGGACCTACAGGCTCTCGTAGATGAGATAGAGGTGGATGAAGAAATGGAAGAAGACATCCAGTTGTTGCATGCTACAGTAAAATTGCTCGAATACATTGCTCCATGGAAAGGGAAAGCTAAGGTACCTAAGGATTTGGATGCCACTACGAGCGCAATCCAAACCCTGCTCCTCCTAGTTGGAATTTTGTTTGAGGGCTTGGCCCTGGGCTGTGTGCCCATAATGAAATTTGAAGATGGGGACCTCGCAGACAGTGAGGAGTTCCCACATTTAGAGACTGAGAACCTCATGAAACAGAGCAATGAGGTGTCAGTTACAATGCTAGAGCCAAAGAAATGGATTTATGGTGTGGAGAAGGCCAGACTACTCCACCTACTATGGATTCCACACTTTCACCACACACCTATCACAATCTTCATCATCTAGCAGCTTCTTTTCTTGGAGCACGATGGGTACTTATGACTAGAGGAGCCTATTCCCATCAAGGTGGAGCTTATCCATAGGATTTCCTGGCTTCCCTAGAAGGGAAAGGACGCTATGGAGATAGCTAGAAAAAGTGAAGATTTGGCGCTTGCAGAGGCCGTGAAGAAGAAGTACAAACCAGAAAATAAGAAGAGGGGCTACAAAATCAGCAACATAAAAGATAAAGGGGTGTGTAGCCACCCAACTCTTGGTCAGGAAGGCGATGAGAAAATGTCGCAGAGACAAGGTACCAGTGCCAGTAGTTGCGCTGGCAGAAAAATGCGTGGAGGGGGTCCAATTCAACTGGGCTAAGTTCCTCTGCTAAGAATTCCTAACTAACTATAAGGAAGCTCAAGAGGAGGGAAAGAACTTCCACTACACGTGGTTGCTCTTGTCTATTTTATTGGTGACAAGGGAAGTGCCTGAGTATAGTCAGTTCCCTTATATTGAATAAGACTTACTAGAGGCCGCAAAAATGTGCATCACTCTGGGCTACGAAGGATGCCACACAGATATACGAAACTAAGATCTTCTAGGCACTCATGGATGCAAGCATCCAGATGTGGATTAACAGGAGGTTGCATCTATCCCTCATAGTGTACAACAGTTTGCAGAGCTTTGCAAACTTCAAGGCAGATATGCATAATGTGTATATCAAGGCATGTAAGGATCTAACACAGAACTGGACCAAGCTTCCTTTCATCACAATTGATGATACCATGTTCTTCGTGCTCGAATGATGGCCTCCCAAATGGTGCACCCTAAATTTGGCAGAGCGGGACAGAACAGTGAAACAAAAGCAGAAGGATGCCACCAAGTTGTTGGCCCAACAGAAGCGCAATGAACAATTTGCCACAGAGGTAAGGGCTACCTGTGAGGCATCGAAGGCAACCACATAGTAGGCAAAGGCTACTGAAAAAGCAGTAGCAACACAGGCAATAAGGTCCACCATGATGCAATAAGAAGGGGGCCCAAACTTATCCATAGGACAAGGAGTAGAGGACACAACTGAAGGCGTGGACTCGAGCACGACATCTACATAGCTGAAACAACCCACGTTATGGAAAGATTAGGCCCACAAAAGAAGGCCAAGGCCTCCAAATTGGACACCGAACCAATTACATTGACAAAGGGTGACCTCTATGACATTGGTGAAACAATTCACGAGGTCACCAGGGAAGCGCTTCAAGAAGCTATGATGGAGCAACATAATGTGTTGGGGGCCCTAAGGGCACAGCTGCAAGAACCTAAGGTGCAACCCCCACAAGAAGGAACAATAGTTGCCTACAGCACCACAGGTACGTCAGCGGTGGAGCAGATACTATGCGCAAAAATGGCCAACACCATAGTGCTGTCGGAAGGAGCACTAACAAGAGAGTGTGAGGAGAACATAGCCTCAGTGGGCCAGATCAAGGGACTTGCCCTAAATTTGGCTGCCCTTCTACAGGACACATTGTACCAGTTGTAGGACGGCATAACAACAAAGCTACTCGCTCGGGAAGGTCATGCAATCTAGGTATTGAGTTAGCAAAAGATCAACATCACACAACTCAACCTACAACATATTGAGCTAGTGTCACAGAATCAAAAAATCATGCAAATAGTGGATGAAGCATGTCAGCGCATTCGAGAACTATCCATTTCCGTAGACCTACCAACCAAGATGCAGATCCACTATCTGGCAAGTGGATTCTGAAGCATGTGTGAGGAAACAACATGAGTGTGGTTGGAGCTGAACCTCTAGATTGCTAAGCTGTGGATGAAGGTGTAGCCTTCCACTCCTCTGGAAGTTAAATAATAGCACATTAGTGCGATTTAGATAGGATTGGAAGAAATTGGAAGGGTGGTGCAGGACTGCACTGGTATGTTGGACCAAGTGTTCGACGTCCTCACATCCTTGCAGGAGGACCCCAACATACAGTGCCTAGAAACATAGGCACGTGAAATACAACAGTAGTATGACAATGTTCAGGGGCATGGTGCGGATAGTTTTCCTCACCCAATGGCTGGCTAAGATGCAACAGGAAAGGGCACTGAAGGAGCAGGTGGATGCTGCAAGACAAAAAGAGGTCCTTCTCAAAGCACGCATCCAACCTTGGATTGATGAGGCCTTCACCATTACAACTGAGATTGAGGGCAAGCTCGTGCAGATGCAGGGACTATATGCGCTAATACAGATAGTGGAGCATCACAAGGAAGCAACAAAAGAGTGCATGCAATAGGTCCAGCGAATCGTAGAACAGTGCATCGTGGACCTCAGGGAAGTATGGGAATAGTTGGAGGGGCTCCGTGCCAAGATCGCCACACTAGTAGAGTCACTCAGGATGAGTCATGATGATTGTGTTGGGGGGCTGTTGGGCATGGAATCCCCCCATAACATGTTTTGGGGCTCAAAGCCCAAGTTTTGGTTAAAGGTTTTGTAAGACTCCACGAATTGCGGGCGCTGAGTGTGAAATAGAGTTTAAGTCATAGGGTTGTATGCCCTAAAGTAATGTAATGTAATGTACAGTCCTGTCAGCCTACCCATGGTCCACAGACCAGGGGATTGTATAAATAGAGTGAGGCTCTAAGTTGAAAAGAGAGAAGATGATAGAGAGAGTACTGAGGGAATGGTTCGAGCTTAGAGTAGGATTCTAAGTGTATTGGGTTGTAGTAGTAGGAAGAGGCTCTACAACTTAGTGCGCAGAGGCCTAGTAGAGTCCACAGCTAAGTGCGTAAACCCCTGTAGCTAAGTGCACATGGTGGTGTTGAGTCTGTAAGTGGGATTGAAGACTAATAAAGATAAGTTTATTATTATTTCTGTTTATTTGTTGTGCATTATTTTCTTTATGTTTGTATTAATTTATGTATTGCACGCACTGATATGGTTGCCGAATATGCTGTAATAACCATAAATATTACACACACAAGTTAAGTAATCAGTTAATTAGCAAGGAACTTGAGTATTATACGGGTTGCGTCCCGAGTAGGGCTACACAAAAATAATAGCATGGGTTACGAGGGAAGAGCAAGTGCACCTAGCAACAGGTCGGACTGTGAACCTCTAGAAGCCCATTAGACATCCCCAGGGAGTAGAAACCTGGTTCTAGCACCCTCCTATACTACTTCGGGTGAGACCTCAGTCCACGCTCTGTGGAGTGTTGCCGAAAGGGCCAGTAGTATCGAGATTTTCTTGGCTAAATCACCTCTGAACCTGGGTCAGGCCCATACAAGCCAACATTGAACTTGGAAACTGGCTCAATTATTTCATACATCTTCTTCTCAGTCATTTCTCTGTAAACATTTTTTATAAACATCTTATTCGAATCCATTGCACACAGTGTCTTTTCCATAAGGTCATGTTCTTTTAGCTCTACATCAGACCTAGAGTTAATAAAATCTATTATTATTTTTTCAAACTTGGATCTCTCTAACAATTTTTGCTTATCTTGCATAACCAAACTTTCCATGTCCCTGACAATTGTTTTCTCAATAGGCACAATGACAAGGAATTACCAGATTTTCTTGATGACTTCGATAATTTCATCCCAGAGAATTCCCTAGCCTGGATTAAATACATATTACCTTTCATTCTCTCCTTTAACCTTTTAATCTCCTCTTCAACCCTTCGGAAGTCTTCCCTGTATTTCCTAGCATTTTCCTTCTCCATTCTAGCTTCCTAGTCTTCACTCAAGTTTAATAATTTACAAACTGTCTCCATATCCCTTTGTGATTTTTTCAAATCATGCTCAACCATCTTTAATTCTGTACCCAACTGCATCATGTGTGCCGTTGGACCCTCTGTATTGGCTAGCATCACTATTGTGCAAACATGAGTGTCTACTTGTTTATGTAGCTTGGCCAATGGTTCCTTAATCACGTAAACCTCTTCAGTCTTCTGCAAAATATCCTATAACTTCTTCTCCTTTTCATTTTCAAGTTCATCTATCCCTACGGCAATAAGGTGCTCACTTGTAGAGAGATTCAACTTATTTCTCAAGATTCCAATTCTAGACTTAGCATATTGCAATAACTTTTATATTCAAGGTTGATCATCAGGATTGACTCATATCTTCACAATAATCTTTTTTAATTCATCCACCTGAGCATTTAGAGCTTTGAAATTGGCTTTCCCCAGCTTCAATTTCTTGATCACTTTATGTAACATTTTCTTTTCATTAATAGAAGTTGCATTTGTCTTATGTAAATCATCTACAATTAATTTCCCAGTTTGCATGTGCAAATTGATTTTATCAAGCATGGGGAGTATTTGAGTATCAACTGTCAAATTGATAGTTTTAAATTTATTAGAGGATCCAACTAACATCTCTGTGGGATGAGAGAGTGCGATTTTATGTTGGCCCTTTTCTAAATCCATAGTAGACAATAACCTGGTTTTCTCGGAAATGATTTGAGACTTAACCTAAGCCTCCATATTCAACTTTATTTTCTAGTTTCTTCCAGCTATCTGGGCAAACATACTCTGAATAAGAGGAACTTTCTCATGGACAAGCTCACTAGAGGATGGAGAAGTTGGTGCACCTTCTGTTTCTTCCAATTGAATTATTAAAGAAGGTTGTGCTGAAGACATTGCATCCAATAGTTTGGTTCTTTTTGTTGTTTCTGACTCTTCTTCATCAAGATCAATGACTTCCTCTTTGGCCCTTTTTGCACCTTTTTCTGAAATACTAGGGGTTTCAATCTCTATTCCTTTGGTGTTCAGGGGACCTCCATTTGCCATTTTCTCCATTTCTGGCCTATGCTCATGTACAAGTGCTGAATATCCATTTTCTATCCTTCTTTTCGAAACGATATGATGGGGTCATAAGCCCACTCAACAACCTGCAAAAGACACATATCACCCAATAACTTCTCAACCTCTTGGACAACCTATCTTTTGTTCACAATGAAAGGTCCCACTATTCTGGGCAACTTAAAGAGATAACCCTTTTTCATTAGGACAAAATGAACATGATCCACATTTAAGCTTTGTTTAATAAGCTCAAGAGCAAAGAGTCGCATTGGCACAAATTTTGGCAGTCTATATGGTTTACTGAAGCCCCATAAAACCTAATTTCTACATGCTCTTCAAATATAAACCAGTCTCCGCATCTTACATCTTTGCTCAATTGAATAAATTCTTGAGCTTTGGGAAGAAATGTTGGTGGCAAGATCCCATTCAAAATCTTGTAAGCAATTGGAATAAATAAAGAAGTAAACTCAAATAGGCCACCATCTTCTGGATCACCCCTCACTAGGTCTATCAAGAAAACCACTGAATGTTTCTTTTTATTTATGTCTATTTTGTTTAGCCCCAAATCAACAAAATGCTGGGCATTCTGGTACAGAAACAAATAAGTGATAACTAAAGGAAATTTAAATGAACCAGTAAGTGACAGAGCCATGAATTGAGTGTTAATCGTGTCCACCCAAAATGCTGGAATATCTAATATCACCTATGGTTTCATCATCATAGTGAAAAATCCCAAAACTGCTTTATCAACTTGTCTAGAGTCCTCCTTCCCCAAAACCTTAGAAATCACTTGTAATATTGGTCTTAAGTCTGTTGCAAAGATATCTAAGGAAAACACATTTTCATCTGAGGAGAACTGTCCAGGTTTGGGAGCTAGGAAGGATAAAGCATAAGAGGACTCTTGGGACAATAGGTTGTCATGATATGAGATTAAATACTCTTCAGTAAAGGTGACATAACTTCCAGAGACAGGACAATTGAATTCTTGGTGAATTAACTGAGAGGTTACCTGGAAGACACTTTCCTCTAACTGATTCGTTAAAAAACATTACTTAAGGTACATGGAAGAAGCTAACCACTGAATGAATTCTAGAAACAAGTGGGTTTTTGGGACAAAAGCTGCTGAAACACCTGACCTGACCATTTCCATGAATACAGGGGACCTCTTATGGTTTAGAATATCTTCTTGATACAAGGGGAGATGCTTAATTGTGTATAAGGTGTTGGGTTGTGTTATATTCTTTCCACATAGTTAACAGGGGGTTTGAGGGGTACCCGTAACCCCACTTTATGGGGTTCGGGGCAGCGCCCTGGAAAATTTTGGTTTTGGACCCTATGTTAGGTTGGGCGGACCCACCTATGGTTTTGTGCATGATTTTCGCACATGTTTTTTGGACGCGATGGTTTTCGGTCCATGGTATTGGATCGATGGTTTTTTGGTCCATGTATT
>APFE031306387.1:178905-261404 GCA_000404065.3 Pinus taeda
ATAAATATGTATTGTAACATTGAAAGGAACATAATGAAAAATCAAGCTGGTAGTCCCGGTTTTGAGATCCAGTGGGAAATCTCTGTGTATATGTGTTTTATATGTTATGCTCTCGCATTTTTATTTTTCCTGTGATTTAGAATTCGTATGCAGGTAATTTCTGTACGGGGTTAAAACCTACATTTGGTATCAGAGCTGTTTTGGCTTCAAGGGGACGCCTTTGTCGCTGAGGGGTTTCTCTTGGGCCTATGGTAGACCCTGTTTAGTGGGAGATCTGCGAGATCGATTCTGGTGGTGAAAGAAATGGCGAGCAGTGGAAAGATAGAGATTGAGAAGTTCAATGGTTAGAGTTTTGAGTTGTGGAAACTCAAGATGGAGGATCTGTTGGTGGATAAAGATCAGTGGATCGCGATAGATCCGGGTACTAAACCAACGAGAGTGACTGATGAAGAATGGAAGAAGTTGGATCGAAAGGCAAAGACCATAATAAGTTTTTGTGTCTCAGATTAAGTATTGCTGAATGTATCAGGGGAACCTACATCGAAGGTTCTGTGGGACAAGTTAGGGACTTTGTACTAATATAAGTCTCTAGTGAATAAACTATTCCTTCAGAAAAAGCTGTATAACCTGAGGATGAAAGATGGAGACTCGGTGACAGAGCATCTGAATTCGTTTAATACTGTGGTAAGTCAGTTATCATCTGTTGATATTAAAAATTCAGATGAAGATAAGTGCATCAGTCTCTTGTGTTCTCTACTATATTCGTGGGACAGTCTGGTTATTGCAATAGGTAGCAATGCAACTGCTTTGCAGTTTGATGAAATAGTCTCAGCCTTGCTAATAGAGGAGATGAGACAGAAAAATATGGACAACCAGAATGGTGATGCCTTGTCTGTACTAGGACGGTCCCAGAACAGAAACAAAAATAAGTCATCGAGTGGGGGATCTAAATCTAGAGGGAGATCTAAATCTCCAGGAAAACCTATACAGGTGGTGTGCTGGAAATGTGGAAAGGAAGGGCACTTCAGAAGGGATTGTAAATATAAAGCTCCTGATAAAGGAAAGGGATCTGATGATGCTCCTTCTCTAGAGGCGGAAACCACCTCAATGAAGGTGGGGATGTGTACTTGGCTTCTTCAAGTACACATGTAGATCATGAGGCATGGTTGATTGACTCAGGTGCATCCTTTCACTTCACTCCCCATAGAGAGTGGTTATGCGAGTTTGAGAAATATGATGGTGGTGATGTCTTCTTGGGGGATGACAGGAAGGCTAGAATCGTTGGTTGCAGAAAAGTAAAGTTGTTGCAAGGTGGAAGGGATAGAACCCTTCCGGGTGTTCTACATATTCCTGCGTTGGCCAGAAATCTAATTTCTTTAAGCAAGTTGGATGATGCAGGTGTAAAGACAGTGTTCGAGAACTATACTTGCAAGATGGTTTGAGGAGCACTGGTATTGATGCAGGGAGTTCGGATTGGAACTTCGTACAAACTACAAGGTAGAATTGTTGTTGATGGGTGCAATAGTTCTATGGTTCCTGAAAATGGAGCAGAAAATCTAGTGGTCTCTGGAGAGTAGACCATGTTGTGGCCGCAAAGGCTTGGACATATTGGAGAGAAGGGCCTTCAAATACTTAATGGTAAAGGTATGGTAAAAGGTATGAGTAATAGCTCTCTGGATTTTGATTTTTGTGAAAATTGTGTATATGGGAAGCAGAATCAGGTGAGTTTCCCCTCTGGTGGTAAGAGGATGAAACAGATATTGGAGCTTGTGCACAGTGATGTGTTTGGACCTGTGAAGGTTCCATCACTGAGTAAGTCTGTGTACTACGTATCATTTATAGATGACTTCTCAAGGAATACATGCATATATTTCCTTAAGATGAAATCTGAAGTATTTGATAGGTTTAAAGAATTTAAGGCTCTGGTGGAAAATCATACAGAGAAGAAGATAAAGGTGTTGAGGATAGATAATGGTGGAGAATTCTGCAGCAAGGAATTCGAAGAATTCTGTAAGAAGTGTGGTATAGCATGGCAGAAGACTACTCCATATACACCTTAGCACAATGGAGTCTTAGAAATAATGAACAAGACACTAATGGAAAGGGCAAGAAGCATGCTTAGTTGTGCAGGGTTAGGACAAGAATTCTGGGTAGAGGCGGTGGATACTGCATGTTACCTGGTCAACAGGTCACTTTCATTAGCGTTGGAGGATAAGACTCCACAAGAAGTATGGACTGGTAAGAAACCCTCTCTTTCACATCTGAGGGTATTTGGATGTGATGCATATGTACATGTTCCAAAGGAGAAACGAACCAAGTTGGATAGTAAATCTGAAAAGTGCATCTTTATTGGGTATAAGGATGGTTTAAAGGGTTAAAATATTTGGAACCCAGTAACAAGGAAGGTTTTGTACAACCGAGATGTGGTGTTCAAAGAGGTGAAGGATGTTATTAAACATGAAGTCCAACCAAAGGAACCTGTGAAGATAGAGTTTGAACTAAAGGAGGAAGAATCAGACTCTGTAGCAGAGGAGGAATTAGAAGATGAAGAGCCACAAACTCTGGCTGTGAGAAGATTAGTTCGAGAGAGAAGGCAGCCAGAAAGGTATAATCCATCTGCTTTCTATTCAAATCCCGGAACTGTGAAGGAAGCAGTTGATTCAGAAGATGGAAAACTCTGGAAAGAGGCCATGGTTGATGAAATGACATCTTTGCACAAAAATAACGCTTGGGATCTGGTGGAGTTGCCAGCTGGAAGGAAACCCATTGGCAGCAAATGGGTGTTCAAGAAGAAGACAAATGCAGAAGGGAAGGTGGAGAAATACAAAGCTCGGTTGGTAGCAAAAGGTTATTCCCAGGTGCCAGGAATTGATTTTGGTGATATTTTTTCTCCTGGTTGCCAAGGTAACTTCTATTAGATTACTTTTATCTGTTGCTGCTGCTTTTGATTTTGAGGTAGAACAGATGGATGTGAAGACAACTTTTCTTCACGGGGATTTGGAAGAGGAAATCTACATGAAGCAACCTGAAGGCTTTGCGGTGAAGGGTAAGAAAGAACTAGTATGCAAGTTAAAGAAGTCTCTGTATGGGTTAAAACAGTCACCAAGGATGTGGTATCAGAAATTTGATACATTTATACGGGGACTTGGCTTCACCAGAAGCAAAGCAGATCATGTGTGTATTTTAAATTAATTGGTGACCGTGTTATTTATCTGGTCTGTAGGGATATGTTGTTGGTTGGAAATGACAAAGAAATTATCCAGGATTTGAAGACCCAATTGTCCTCCAAATTCGACATGAAAGATCTGAGCGCTGCAAACTATATTTGGGCATGGAAATTAAAAGAGATCGGGCAAAGAGGAAGCTCTAGTTAAACCAGAGGAAGTATGTCGAGACAATATTGCAGAGGTTTAATATGCAGGATAGTAAACCAGTGAAGGTTCCTATTCCTGTAGGTGTGAGGTTATCTGCTGAACAGTGTCCCAAGACACAAGAAGAGGAAGAGGACATGTCCCGGGTTCCATATGCAAGTGCAGTCGGTAGCTTGATGTACGCCATGGTCTGTACTAGACTAGACATTGCACATGCAGTGGGAGTATTGAGCAGGTTTATGTCAAAACCAGGGAAGGAGCACTGGACAGAAGTGAAGCGGGTTTTCAGGTATTTGCGTGGCACTAGTGATTATGGTTTGTGCTACCAAGGAAGACCAGGATTGGACAGAGTGTTGGAAATCCATGGCTTTGTTGATGTAGATTGGGATGGAGATCTGGATCAGGAAAGATCTGCAAGTGGGTATGTGTTTAACCTATTTGGAGGTGTAGTCAGTTGGATGAGTAAGAAACAATCTGTAGTGGCACTATCAACTACAGAGGCAGAATACATGGCATCCACTCATGCAAGAAAGGAAGCAGTTTGGTTGTAGAGATTGTGTTCGTATGGGGTTAGTACAGGGAGCTATAAGGATAGACTGTGACAGCCAAAGTGCATTTTCTTGGCAAAGAACCCTGCTATCATTCAAAGACAAAGCACATTGATGTTCAGTATCACTTTGTGAGGGATATGATAGAAGACAAAAAGGTGTTGCTGGTAAAGGTGGACACTTTGAAGAATACTGCAGATGCATTGACAAAATCTGTGAGCTCTGAGAAGTTCTCTTGGTGTAGAGAAAAAATGGGCGTTTCAGGGCTGGAAAAATGACTAAGCTCTCCTGTGGCCCCCTGTGGAAAGAAAACAACAAGTGGGAGATTGTTGAGTTGTGTTATATTCTTTCCACATAGTTAACAGGGGGTTTGAGGGGTACCCGTAACCCAACTTTATGGGGTCCGGGGCAGCGCCCTGGAAAATTTTGGTTTTGGACCCTATGTTAGGTTGGGCGGACCCACCTATGGTTTTGTGCATGATTTTCGCACATGTGTTTTGGACGTGATGGTTTTCGGTCCATGGTTTTGGACGCGATGGTTTTCAGTCCATGGTATTGGATGCTTCGACATGTATAAATATGTATTGTAACATTGAAAGGAACATAATGAAAAATCAAGCTGGCAGTCTCGGTTTTGGGATCCAGTGGGAAATCTCTGTGTGTATGTGTTTTATGTGTTATGCTCTCGCATTTTTTTCCTATGATTTAGAATTCATATGCAGGTAATTTCTGTACGGGGTTAAAACCTACAATTACACTGTACTAAGTTTGGAACTGATATGTGCCCGAGAATAATCAAGTGGATTTTACTGAGCTATATTTTCCACAAACTCCAAAGTCATAGTGTTGTGTCTTGCTAGGATGTATCTAGCCTATTTTGTCTTGTATGGTTACATGTGGAAATGTAATATTATTTGTAAATATGTTGTAAGTAAAATTCCAAGTGTCAATATTGGAATATGAAAATTCATCATGTAATGTAGTGTGTCATTTAGTGAAGAAGTTGAAGAGTCATGGGTTACCCCACCCTTTTTTATAAATAGAACCTTGTAACTCATAGAAGGGGCTTTTGGGAGCCCAAGTTTTGGCTAGGCTTAGGCTTAGAGAATGCTTGGCAGTATTGTGAAGAGCCTTGGCTTCTCCATCGTGTAGATCAAGTATACTTATTTGGAGGAGCAGGTGTTCTTGTATATAATGCTCCACTATTGGGGCTAGTGGTTGTCAATGGTGTATGTATGGATGTAACTTTCACTCATAATAATAATATCAGAGCCAACACACTTTCATGCCTATGTTGTTAATGTAGTTGGACTATTCTGATTGTGTTGGAAATATATGTTATTTAACTTAGGCATATGCTTATGACATATTTTGTATGCATTTGTATGAATATTGTTCAATGTGTGTTGTTGCATTAAATCATCACTTTAAGTTGTGGACTATTCTACATTTTATCTTGTGATGTCTTTCTTCTTGTGTGTTCCTTTCAAGCTACGTGCTGTTACAAGATTCTAAGGGGAACACTTCATTTTCCCCTCCATGTGTTAGAGCCTTCATGCATCACACTTAACTCTCTGTAGGGTCACACACTTGCTCTCACCTAAAGTTATTATACTTTCCTATACGCGCTACCATCGTTAAGGCATTACACTAACACCCAGTGCTAGGACTCCTAATCCAAATGGTGTGAGGTCTAGTTGGGACTTCATATCAGGGAGGTCCCCTGAATGTTGGTGGGTCCACCACCATCAAGATTTCTAGCACTAGAAGGATGGCAAGATCAAAAGATGAGCCTTTAAAGTCTATTTCAAATTTAAGATGGAAAATGTTATTATCCCAAGTGACCCTCCATCCCCTTCCCATCAAACAACTCTAGCTCCATAAGTTGAGGCGGGAGAAGTTGGGAATCCACCTATTGATCTATCACAATCCTCTCCTACCCCACCTGCTCAAGATTTCTATGCATATTTGGACTATAACACCGTGAGTTGTCATGTGATATTATCTCCTAATCCCCCATCCTTCAGTCCCTTTGATCCTCCAAATTTTGGTGTGTTGTTTTCATATATCATGGATATCACATGTGATTATCATGAGGGTGAAGTTCTGGACAACGTTGGTGTTGAACAACCAAACTTTGATATTAGTTTTTATGAGTATGTGTGGGAGTATAAACAAGAATCCGTGACAAAGGATGACCTCCTCCTATCTGCACCTTGTCGACTTTATCTTGACATCTTGCACAATTTTAGTAGTTTTGTTCCATCTAGCGAAAATTCATTTCTAGATGTTTCTACTTCCGATAATTTGCAGAACATGTGGAATGTCAATTTTTCATTTGAATGCGAAGACAAATTTTTTTTCTTCCTTGATCCTCTTGATCTCTCATCTTACCTTTCTAGAAACATAGAGGGTGAAATTTCTCATTTTTCATCATCCCCTCTATATGATTCATCAAATCATGAGGATGTCGATGTCCATAATCTTGAACTTTCTGATCATGGTTGTCATGATATTTTCATTCATCCATTTGATCATGATGTTCATTTGTCTACTGTTGATCTTTCTGAGCTGTCACTCTTTGATGACCCATATTTTTATGAATTGGAGACTCCTCAAGCTATCGAGGCACTTCAGCTCGAGTTGATGGTTGTACTAGGTTCTCATAGCCTTGAGGTTAGTTCCACTTTTGATCAGAAATCTGTTGAATCTTTCCAAGCTCCTCATCACTCTATTGCTCACATTGAAGATCAATATATTTAACAGTTTTCATGTCTTTCACCGAAATCTCATGATCCTATTGCTCAAGCATTAGAGGAGTATTACGTAGCAAGAACCCATGTGAAACAAAAATTTTCTTCTTTATTTACCTTTGCTCATTTTTTGAATTCAAAGGTGTGTACATGCGTGTCTTCCACTCGCCATGTGTTAGGACACCATGATACATCTGCAAAGTTCCTTTCATGTGCTTTCTAGCTTTATTTTTTTGTGGATGCATTCAAGATTCAAATGTATTTGTTTACATTGTTTCATCTTTCTTGTTGGTTGGTTTGCTTGTATATCCTTCTTTTCAGTCATGCTCCCACCTTAATGGGCCAACCAATCCATCGATGGCTACATTGGAAGAATCACTTTACGTGATTTCGCTTATGTTTTACTTAGGCTAGGATTAGGATTAGGTTTGATTTTCTTGTTGATTTCTTTATTTGTTTACTTTGTCTTTCTTCTTTCCTTTGTTTGTTTTATTTTTCACCTATAGGCTAGTTTCTACATGAAACCGTGTTTGGTTTCTTAAAAAAGAAAGATGAATTCCAAGAGGAACTTGTACGGTTGTCAAAACTTGGTTATCTATCTATTCCCTCTCTTTATGTGAGTCTTGCATTTCTTCTAGTCAATGATACCCTAATGGAAAATATGTTCATTTCAGAGAGAGTCATGGTGAAATCATGAAGCTTTCCAATAAAAAGGTATAAGTTCAAACAAAAGTTTGTCCTCTTGGAGGAGGATATGATGGTTTCACCCCAAGTGGGTAATAACTACACGTCATGTTTGTTTAGGATTACCTACACTATCAAAAATCATGTTTATATATTGATCAAATGTTAAACACTGAAGTGTAGGATTAGTTAACCTAGTTGACATAGTTAAAGTTTGATTTTAGGGAGAAGCTCCTGAATATGTCCCATAAATAGATTGATATCCAAGAGGCACTAATGGGCACTAGTGTAGATGTACCTGATGACATACTTCGTGAAGCCATTCTAGACTAATCAAATCTTGGTACGATAGAGTAAGGAGTAGTGTGTCACAGAATACCTTGACCTAAAATGTTCAAGGGTATGAAATACCAAGGGTTGGGGTGAAGATATCTAAAGAGAAGTTCTGAAATGTTTGTTTGATCACTGGTAAAAAATTGCATATGAGGTGATTCTTCCTCTTCGTTTGAGGCAAGTTCTTCAATGCTAATAAGATTAGGAGGAAGACTATTAATAATAAATAGTTTTAGATGTAGTGAACATGGAGGACTCAAAGTAGTGGCTATAGCAGCTGAAGGTGACTTAGGTTCAGAAATGTTAGACTTAGTCTCTTCGATATCTGGTTCAATTAATTGTGAATCTGAAACCTCTCCAATATTTTATTTTGTTTGAATAAATTCAGTAATTCTTAAATCAGTTGCTCATGAGTGTGATTCTACTTTTTAAGCTGATCAAGTTCAGATTTTGTCACTTCAGATTCTAGAATAGTAGATGTTTCTGGTTGATTTACGTCAATTCCTATTACATCTTATTGTATAATAGTAGAAGTTTCAGGTTTTTCTATAGTTACGGATCGTGATGATTTCAATTTTTTTAAATTTGATCTCTTCTAGTTGACTTTATGTACACTAAATGGGTTGCCCTAGCATTCTACATGATTGTCTTGGTAATTTAGCCATGATGAATATTTAATTAATTATTTACACAATATTTGAATACACCTAAAGTATCTAAAAAGTAAAAACAACAAACAAAGTAACACACGCTAAAAAATCTAAGATTTCAAACCACACAAGCTCACTTCTCACAAAGATCTGTAATTACTAGTTGGTGATGAAATCCAACGTTGCAGAAGATCAAGGTGAAAATATTTATAGATAAAAAAGTTTGAAACCAGTTACCCTGACAACCTTCTTAATTAAATAGTCTAGGGGCAAGTAACTTTTCTTATACCATCTTGAACAAATATTACCCTCCAAAACGTCTAAGTGAGTCTAGTCAAGGTTTTTTCTAGGTACAATAGGACCTTCCCTCTGCCATCACTTTAGGTAGACCGGCCTTAGGATTATGATCACTAACTTTACCAGCTACAACAATTTCACCTGGGGGGACAGTCGTAAATTAGACATACATGCAAGAGCATAATAACAAAGATCAATCCCCTTAAAGACTCCTCCACATGATCAATTGGAGATTTACTTTCAAGTGACCCCAAGTACCTTTCGACATCATTTTAATACATGCAAATCACTCTATCATAGCTAATGAACTAGGCATGATCACTTCACCAGATTTGACATGATCTTGTGCTTAAATCATGTATAAGAAGAGCTTCCTAGAGAAAAACTGAAATAATTGGATTTCTCTCCCTAACAAAAGATTCTATTGGTTATCTGTAGCTTTGGAAATTTTACTCACTTTCCTATTCCAAATCCCTATACTTAAGCTACTATAGGTGGTAAGAGCCCTCAAAATATAAAATTCTAGATCAATTTTAATTAACGTTGTTTTATTAAGCTATTATTTACTCAGTGGGTGATGAAAGTGAAACTTATGACATTATGACATGACCTAAAATCTTAATGCAATGGAACATGAAATTTGCAATTTTTTTAATTCATTGAAGTTTTAATTAAGATAAGGCAAGAGTTTCTTTGTTTTTTGAAAACGAAATACAAAAATCAAAGCTTCACTAATACTTTAGAAGACAACCAATTTTATTTCCAATGCAATGAACATGCAGAAATAAACTAAGATTCAAATTTGCCTAAAGATGAAACAAACCAAAAATACCCTTTATTATTTATTGCTCAAAAATTTTAAACACACAAAATCAATCAAGAGTTGGAGAAAAATGCATTTTGCATATGAATGCTTTGATCTAATGATATCAAGAATGTCATTGCGAAAAATTCCAAGTTTGAAAAAAAAAACAATTCCTTTAATAATTTGAAAATGACAAAAATTCTTCACAAAAACCTTAAATCTCGGGAAACCCTAAATTTGTAATTAAATAGGAATTTGATTACGAATAAGAAAACTTAAGAAATAGAATGGTGTGTTTGAAAAAAAAAGTAGGGAGATAATGACCTTAAGGACAACCTATCTCTTTTGATTAATGAGAAAACCAACGAAACAAAACCATAATCATTTTTTGCAAAAGGGTCTAATTCTCAAGAAAAATCAACAAAGAACTCAAATGAGCTTAGAAGAGATGTTAAATATTCCAAAGAAACATAATGACACTTCCAAAAATGAAACTTTAGATCATGGTCGAGAGAAAAGCCAAATTTTCAAAAAATTTCAAAGGACTGTGCAGGTTAACCATGTAAAACAGTGTGCATGTGCTCAGTTGCTAAGGGAACAACAACGCAAAATTGTGCTCTGAGGGTGAAAAAAATAGTGCATGGGTCATGAGACCAAGAAAAAATAAAAAAATCAGACAATCAACCACACAGATCTCAAAAGGAATTATTTTATGAATACTTAGGTCAAGCTAAACAAGAAGGATTGGAAAACAAAACCAAGGAAAAGAAAGAGAACAATAGTGTTCCCCAAAAGAGTCGCCAATTTGTCAGGTAGATAAATCCCTCTTGCTAACAAGATCCCATGTGTGAAATGCTTGATGAAGATCCCTTGTTGTGTCTCGATGCAACCCTTCAATGCTTGATAAAACATGCAACTATAAACATAATAAGGATCAAAGGAACATGAAACATTATTATTCAAACACACTTAGCCAAATGATCAAGGATATTAGGAATGGAGCTTTCTTTAATGAACATATATAGAATTATAGATCATTCATCATTCTGATAAGATAATTCAATGGGGAAAAACATTCATTTTCCTTGATGTAGTGAGGTTACTCCCAACTGCATCCAATCTCCTCCTTAGATGATAAGATTTCCAATCTTAAAGTAGCAACATAAGTTTATCTTCTCTGAGTTCTAACCTCCTCAAACCTTCTACGCTCTAGTCATTTTATAGGCCAATAGGAAGAAGATTCATATACAAAAGAGGAGGATGAGATCCTCTAATGGAGGGATTAGGGTTCCTTGAGGAAAGGGATTAACATCCATCATTTGAGGTTTATGTCTCGAATAGGCACCACCTAGAAGCTTTCAGTTGGCATATATTCAAACAACTATGTTTCTAGAATGTAATTTTTATTTTTACTTTCTTTGATTCACCTGTGCGGTCAATGGTGGTTCATAGACCGTAGTTCTACGTTGTTCTCGGGGATAAGTTTAGCGAATGCAAAGAAATTTCTAGCTAAAAGAGAGCATGGCTTACTTGACAAAGTATACAAGCTATTTTTCCCAAATTTCTCATCTTCTTCAAGGTATTTTTGGTTGTTTGACCTCTAAGGGAGTTCAACGAAACATGTTCCAAGATGACAAGAAATCTGTTAATATTCATCAAGTGTCATGGTGAAAAGATAATGTGTAGCAGGGACTACTAGACACAGTGAAAAGGAAGAAGAATCTACTAGTGGTCAAGGTGGTAGAGGTGGAAATATTGTTGGAAGAGGTAGGGGAAGTCTAAGAAGAGGAAAGGGAAAGTATGTAATTACTTGTTATAACTGTCGAATTGAAGGATATAAGAAATTTGAGTGCCCGAAAGGACAAAATTCATGGAGAAGAGGTGAATCCAAAACAAATTAGAGGAAATTTCAACCTAGAAATGGCCTCCTAAGGAAAAATAATAAAATAATAGGAATATAATAAAATAAGAGTTACAAATTTTGGAGGGAAAAGAAGAAAACTACTTCTTTTAATTGTATTTTAAGATTATGTCCTTATAGGTTTACTCAAATTTCAAGTGTAGACACTCATTGGTTGCACAATAAATTCTACATCCAATGAGTACCCAATATGCATACTTTTGAGAAGACCCACATTGATATAAATTGAAGATACACTAAAAAAGTATGTTCAATGCATTTTTTGTGTATCTTCATTTTTTATCAATGTGGGTCTTCTAAAATAATATGCATAATAAGTACTCGTTGGACGAAAAATTTAATTATGCATCCACTGAGTGTTTTAAAAGAAAACTTGAAATTTGAGTAAAATTATAAAGTGATAATATGAAAAAACAATTAAAAAAAAATTATTTCTTTTTCCCTCCAAAATATCTACATGTACCTATTTTTAAATTTAGAGGATTTTTCTTAGTTTAAATATTATGTACGTGAAAATTTCATGGGAACTTTTAGGCTAAAATTTCCTCTAATGCAAGTTACATAAGTTGATGAAGCTTTTATTGCTGGATAAAATGTGATTGTGCTTCAACAAGAGTGGTGATAAAATTTGATGTTTCACAGAGTATTAATCAAACCTCAAAAAATGGCAGTGGAAGAAGCAAAGAAATGAAGGAATGTCTTCAAAACTAAATGTAACGTCCAAGGAAAGTTTTGTAACTTGGTCATAGATAGTGGTAGTACAAATAATTTAGTGTCCACTTAAATCATGGAAAATTTCAAACTCAAGAGTTTAGTCAATCCAATCCCTTATAAAGTCTCATGGTTACAAAAGGGAGAGTAAGTGGATGTGACTGAGCAATGCTTGTTGAATTTTCAAATCAGTAGGCTTAAGGAATAATTATTGTGCGATGTGGTTGATATGGATGCATCAAGTTTGTTGCTATTTTAAAGGAAATTTTATACATATGAGTTGAAGAAGAATGGTCAACGATAAAAACTCACTCTAATGCTGGAGAATATAGTTGTAACAAAAGGAAGTTGTGGAAGTACCAACACGTGTAACAAAAAGATCATGTTGTGTTCAACCAAGGAGTTTGTACATGAGGAAAAAAAGGGGAAATTTATTTTAGTCATGATTCCAAAGGTTGTACCAGAGGAAGTGAAATAGAATCCATCCTGATAGAAATTAAATCCTTGATAGATGAATTCAAGGAGATTGTTGTTGAGGAATTACCAAAAGAAATACCTCTTGTGAGAAGCATTTCTCATTAGATTGACTTGATTCTAGGATCCATCTTACCAAACAAGGCACCTTACAAGATGTCTCCAGTAGAGAATGAGGAAGTAAATAATCAAGTACAAGATCTTCTTGACAGATGAATGATAAGAGAAAGTTTAAGTCGATGTTTTGTACTAGAAATATTGCCTCCAAAGGAGACAAGTGAGTGGAGAATGTGCATGGATTCTTAGGCCATTAATAAGATAACCATCTAGTATTTATTTTTGTTGCTAAGGATGGAGGATATTATGGAGTTTTTAAGTGGGGCTTCATATTTCACCAAGATCGACATGAAGAGTGGTTACCATCAAATATGAATAAGGGAAGGTGATGAGTTGAAGATTAGTTTCAAGATGGACAAGCAATTGTTTGAATAGTTAGGTATTCCATTTGGACTGACTAATGCCCCTAGCACATTCATGAGGCTCATTAATGAGGTCTTGAAACCATTCATGGGGAAATAATTTTTAGCATACTTGGATGACATTTTAATTTTTAACAAAAATAAAAAAGGAGCACTTGAAGAATGTAAGGAAAGTGTTGTAGTGGTTGAAGGAAGAGAATTTGTTTATTAACTTGAAGAAATGTACATTCATGCAAGATGACTTAGCGTACTTGGGGTTTTTTATTTCCAAGGAAGGTTTGAAGATGGATTTTGGAAAGGTGAGGGATATTTACAATTAGACAACACCTCGGTCTACTTTTTAGGTGAGGATACTTCATGGATTAGCAATATTCTATCTGGAATTCATTAGGAATTTCAACGAGATTTTTGCACCTCTTACTGAGTGCATGAAGAAGGGGAATTTGAACTATACAATAATAGAAGGGAAATCATTTGTAGATCTGAAGGAAAGGTGATAGAGAAACATGATTTGGTGCTTCCAATTTTTGATAAAAGTATTCCAAGTTGAATGTGATGCAATTGGGGCAACAATTTAAGCATTTCTAAGTCAAGAAAGTAGACCAATAGCATTCTTCAGTGAGAAGTTGAACGATGCCAAAAAGAAGTATTTTGTACATGACCAAGAATTTTATTCTATTGTGTAGGGCTTGATGAAGTGGAGACACTATTTGTTTCCCAAAGAATATGTCTTGTTTATTGATCATAAGGAATTACAATATCTCAACAGTCAAGGTAATTCGAATCAAAGTCATTCTAAATGGGTTAAATTATTACAAAGTTTCAAATTTATTTTGAAGCATAGGTTTGGAAACTCAAACAAAGTTGCAGATGCCTTGAGTAGGGGAGTGTTGTTACTAAACACATTGTTAGTAGAAGTGGTAGGTTTGGAAAATATGAACGAACTATAAGCAGAAGATGTAAAATTTGGAGAAGCTTGGATAGCTTGTAAAGAAACTTAGAGTGTGGACAGAATCATGTTCCTAGAATTTCATATCCAAGAAGGGTTTTTATTTAAAAATTAGCAATTATGCATTCCTCGGGGTTCAATGAGGTTGAATCTTATCAAGGAGCTACATGTTAGAAGCCTAGAATGACATTTTGGAATGGGTAATAATGTAGTGTTGGTAAATGACAGGTATTTTTGGCCTAGCATCAACAAGGATGTCATAACGTTTGTTGAGCATTGTAGAGATTGTTGGAAATGCTGGGGGGGGTGAATCAATATTTCTTCTAAAATTGTTATTTTTTTAACAATTAAGATCACTTAGATAGAACATAGGATGAATAGTGATAGAATAAATAATTTTAGTAATAAATATATGTTGAGGACACCAATCCTCTTTTTAAAATAGGTCAAATAGAACAAAGATTAGGGATCAAAACCTAGATGAAGACACCAATATTCAAATCTATCATACTTCAACCTACACTTAAAGGCTCCATCGTTGTGCCTTACCAAGCTCCAACTTATTATTTGAGAGGACTCCAATCATCTCTATAGTACAGGCTCAAACCTTGTTTTATGAGGCACAAACCTTTAGGGCACTAAACCTCTCAGTTGACTTCATGTTCAAATAGTTATGCAAGGCTTTCCAAACATTTATACAACAGGTCTTAACATTTTCTTCAACACAAATCCAATGTATCCTTAACAAGTCTTCAAAAGTATACTTAGTTCATCAATGACAACATTATTTGGTGAAAAAGGTGTCTCCCAAACTCTTAATGATACCCAAACAATATCCTTCAACGTCACATCATGAGGACTTCCATTAATGCATTGTGATCTTCACTAATGTCTCCAAAAATACATAATTAATATCCAAAGGTGCTTTCACGCTTTTTCCAAATAGTGCTTCAAAACGTATTCAATAATGTTTCTCCAAGGATATTTCAAGAAGCTTCTTCAATGTCACCAAAATGTCACTCCAATTCACCTCAAAAGTGTCCACAAATTAAGTCCAAAAGTCTGAAAAAATTCTTGTAGCAAGTCAATAAATAGGTATGCAAGTATTTCTTCCAAAAGGTCACATGTTACTATAATTTTATTGTGCTAAGCCCTTGAGAAATTCAGAGTTTGGTCATTTGAATGGGTGTATAGGACACTTCTTCATGTTCTGAGTTAAAAAAAAAAAGGTTTTCAATGTTTTCTGTACCCCCAAAAGAAGACAAATCACCTCGTAACATAGATCTCTCTTAAACCATATGTTCCTTCAAAAGATCTCTATACACTCCTTCACCTTCACAGAACATATCTATTTTTCTATCCCATACAATTTCTAGTTCATGTATACTTCTTCACCAAGATCTATGTGTCTCTTCACCAAATCGATAATATTCAAGGACAAGTCTAGGTTGATATATATATATATATATATATATATATATTAATATATATATATATATATCTTTATATATATATATATATAGAATATATTCTGTATGAAAGAGACATGCCACTTGGTGAAAAACTGGGGGTTGACCTATGTGTGAACCGACCTAAACTAGGGTTGACTTCCTATATTAAGATTTAATTTTGGATATCTTCTTTTGTATATAGGGTCTACATGGCATTATATGATGTGTTGGCATATGGTAATTCCTATACATATATAAAAAAGGTTTGATCAGAGTGTATATAAATGATTTTTTGTAAATAATGCTCTTATATACAAATCCTTAGTTTGGATTGAAGGTTGTGTGTCAATTTGTATAGGTATGTCATCTTTAATCAACAATTGAGTCATCATGGAATTAAATGAAATTTCAATGCCTTGAGGCACGTGGATGGATTGTATGTCACTCAAACTTTACAATGTGCAACATTCTCGAATACATATTATTTTTCTACATCAGGAGGCTGCAAACATGCCCTACATAATGAAATATTCTACTATGAATTTGTTCATATGTTGTCAAGTTTGATGGAAACATCTACGCAAACTTGGATTTTTTTTTTAGCATATTTACACAACCCACTAAATTGGCAGTCCATCTGAAGGAGTTGATTTTTGTTTTTGACCAGTGTGTTATCAATTGGCATTCTAAGAACAAATATTTTTAATTACACTATCATTTCATTGCTACATCAAGGATAAATTACTATTGCATATAGAATTTTATCAAGAACATATATCTTGTAGCCATTCTGAAGACTTGGAATAGAGATCAAAACTTTAATTCTATAGAGGATTTGTGTTGGTTACCCAAGAGGGCTACAAGGGGATTGGAGAATGACAAAGAGACCAGACACTTTCAACAAGGGTTTTCCATTCAATCATGACTAAGGTTTCATGCATAATTAGGATTTGTAGTTGTGATCTTAGGGTTTCATCAATAATACTTAGGGAATTTTTAGGGCATCTTGTAGGCAAGGGTTTCATCATTAGATCAATTCCATATTAGTGATTTCGGGAAATTATGGTTAGGAAATTATTAGGGTTTTATCCATATTCACCAATGCCATGTTGATATCAATGAAAATTTTGATCAACAATATCCCCCTTTGTCATTGATGGCAATATTATTTCCATTTCAACATTCTCTCCCCCTTTGAAATCAATGGAAAATGGGGTAATTTTCTTGTCAATGTATTCCCATCAAGTTCTCCCATATCATGCTTCTTCTTTTCATGCTGCTCCCCCTATCATACTACTCATTTTATCCATTTTCATGCAATTCCCTCTGTCATCATGCTTTCCTTATTTTGACAATGTGGAGCAAGAGAGATGTCTTAATTTTCATGTGATCAACCAACTCCCCTTGTCTGCATAAATTGCTCCTGCTCTCCTTTTCGCTGATGGAACCCAAGACAAGAAATATTGTTTCCTTGTGATCAATTGGAAGGCATCTTCAACAGCGAATTTGTAGTGAATACATAATATCATGGTTTCCTTAAATGGAATTGATCCCCCTAAGATTTTCATGCATGGATAGGAATGAAGTAGATGATGTATTTATGCAAGAGAGACCAATTTTTCCAACAATATTTGCTTCAAAAAATTATGAGCGATGATCCATCAAGAGATATATCTATGTGTCTCATGCCATGATTTCCCATGTGTGACATGTCAAGGGTTTCAAAAGGCTTATCAAGGAAGCATCTTGTAAGAATAGTCAATTTTTCAAAAACTCCCCAAAAAATGTGTATTGTCTTGGAAGAATCTCATCATGAAAACTTGAAATATCATATCTACCAAAGATGTACTCATTAGATCAACAACACGAAATGTTTTGAGTATGAAAGACACATTCTACGTGATATCCTTGTGGTTCGTCTTGCTTCCTTCTTCAAACTTCTTTAACATTCTTTTAGTTATTGGTTTTTTATTTTTTTAACTTGTTTAGGGGCCCAATTCAAATGAAAATCACAAGCCATATGACTAATGTTATGACGTTTGTAGTATTCAATTTTGTACATAAATGGGGAGGCATAATTTCCTACTGCAAATTTTACTCTGGGATACTGATGGGGACCATTATATTTGTCCTTGTTGTATGCCCTACATTACTTTTCCATATGCCCAAAATTTGTACAAGAATAACAATAACCAAAAATTAATTCAATACTTGTAGGATGGAGCTTGTCATGATGAAATTCTAAAGTATTTATGCGTTGAGGTCCTTTGGTGATATCCTTTTCCTCTTGCATCCTTGACACCTTCATACCTTCTTGGAGTAGGGTTTCATTTAAGGTTATCTTGATTAATCTTCTTTCTTTTGCTGGAACTAGGGACATCAATATTTATTTCGAGCTCTCCACATCCTTGTTTCTTGATGCATTAGAGTTTGCATCATTTTTTCTTGAGGTTTCACCTACGTAACCAAGACCTAATTTATCAAGAGGGATATTTTATGACTTAGGATGTCTTCTAGGGTTTGAGAGCTCTTTAAACTCTTGTTCAACTAATCAACTTCTTTCCTTAGGAGATCAATTTATTCTTCCATCATCTTGCATTCTTCATCTTTCTTTTCTAGATGGTTCTCCATTTCTTCTGTCATCCTTGTTGCTTCACATGTTTGGGCCTTAAGAGAGGAGACATATTATTTCAATCTTAATATTTCTTCATATTCTTCTTATATTTGGCATGCTATGGAATTTCTATCCTTCTTTTCTTCACTTGCTTGTCCTTTTAAAAGGGCCAAAAATTCGACCACCTTTTCAACTCCTTGTAATTTTTTGTTTACTTCTTCCAACCGAGATGTAAGGGAGGAGACCTCTTCCTTGTATTGACCAATGTTTTCTTAAAATTTGTTCAAGTCCTCATGTCTTTCTTCAATATGGTTTGTCAAAATTTATTCCCTTTTCTTTTCGTTATCCAACTAATTTTTCATGGATATGACTTCTTCATGATGACTTTCCTTGTTTGGATGCAATTACTCCTTAAGCTTGGTAAGATCCTTATCACTTTCTTGTACTTGAAGCTTCAAGAGGTTAAATTCCTTCCTTGTATTGTCAAGGTCATGGTTACCATCTTGTGCTTGCCTTTTGAGTTCCTCAAATTCCTTTTTCAAGTTTCTTATTTCTTCTAGGGAAGCTACATGTTTCTTCTTAAGATCTATTTCAACTTCTACTTCAAGAATTTATTCATTATCATCTTCCTTTATACAATTGGTCCCTTCATTTTTTCGTTCATTTGTATTATTTTATTCATCTTAATGATCCTTTTAATCATCTTTTGGATCATAGGTTATGACCAATAATCTTTTAGAGTGAAGATATTGAAGATTTTCCCAAATATCTTTTGATGATGAACATTTCTCCATTTTGACCATTATAGGATTTGGTAGGAGACTCAAGATAGCTTTAATAGCTATTTTATTATGTTCCTTGGAGTTTTCTTATTCCTTTGTGCTTCTAGTAATCATTGTTTCCTAGACTTAACCTTGAACAATAAGAAATTCTTCATTCTTGCCTTCCATATTTCAAAGTTTCCATTGAATAATGGAGCTTTCTCAATTTGATTATCCATTAAATAGGTGACACCTTCAAATGGTTTGCAAGACTTATTCCTTCACTTTTCCATTTGTGTTCTAAAGATCGACCTTCCAGCTGTAAGGCTGAGATTGAAGGTACTGGCTCTGAATCCAATTGCTGGAAATACTGAGCGAGGTGGGGGGTGAATCACTATTTCTTTTACAATTGTTATTTTTCTACTAGTTAAGATCTCTTAGATAGAACACAAGATGAAAAATGATAAATTAAATAACTTTATTAATCGATATATGGTGAGGAAATCAGTCCTCTTTTTACATTAAATCAAATACAACAAAGATCAGGGATCCAACCCTAGATGAAGACACAATCTTCAAATCTATCAAACATAAACTTTCACTTCAATGATCCAACCTTATGCTTTACCAAGTTCCAACTTCATCTTTTATAGGACTCCAATCCTCTCTCTATTATAGGCTGAAACTTTATCTTTCCAAGACTCCAACCTTGTTTTATTGTTGGACATTGGATAAATGAGTGCTCCTCATGTGTTTCACGACATGTGCTTAACCTCCTATCATGGATCCTTTAACTCTGGTGATGCATCTATTTACTAACACATACGGGTTTTGGTGTAACGACAAGCTTGTTTTGAGCCAAGATTGCTAACTAGCCAATGGTAGAAGTAAAAATGCAGTGTTGCATACTCTACTGGTGATACGAGAAAGGCCTTAGAAAGATGTGAGCATGGACTTTGTCTTGGTACTACCAAGGACATAGAGGAAGCATGATCTAATGATGGTTGTTGTAGATAGGATTTGAAGGATAGAAAATTTCATAACATGTAGGACGACAAGTGATGCTACTGAAGTGGTTATTTTATTCTTCAAAGAAGTAGTGAGAGTTCATGGGTTTCCAAGAAGCATTACTTTAGACTAAGATACAAGATTTCTAGGTCACTGTTAGAGGAAGTTGTGGAAGAAGATGTGATTTAAACTTTTATACATTTCAACCTATCATCTGTAGACAGATAGATAGACTGAAGTAGTGAACGAGAGTATTGGGAATTTGCTGAGAAGTTTGAGTGGTGAAAATCCTAACCAGTGGGATATGGTCTTGGCATAGGTAGAGTTTGCATACAATGAATTGGTGAATTGATCCACTGGTAAAATTTAATTTCAATTTTTTTATGGGCAATCATTGAAGGGTATTGTGGACTGGATATAGTTTCCAAATTTGGGGAAAAGGACAAGTGTTGATGCAAGTGACTTTGTAGATAGCATGTAGTTGATACACAAGCATCTGAAGGAAATATTTCAACAAAGTAATGACAAGTATAAGGAGAAGGAAGAGTTGAAAAGAAGATCAAAGGTGTTTGCTGAAGTAGAGATGGTAATGGTGCATCTATGGAAAAATATACTTCCTAAGGGTACCTCGAACAAGTTAAAATATAAAAAAATAGGCCCATGCATAATTCTTCCAAAATTTTCTAAAAATGCCTACAAGCTGGAGCTGCGGAGAGACTTGGATATCTCTTTGATATTTAATGTATATTATCTAGATGAGTTACATGAAAGAGAAAGAAATGAGGAGATAGGTACACCCACTAAACGAAAGAAATAGTTACCAGTCAAACCTATCAAAGAAGTGGAAGATGTTATGGCCACAAGGGTTGGAAATAAGACTCGCCATAGGGAGTATCTGGAGTATTTGGTCAAATGGATAAATAAGGGATCTAAGATGCATCGGGGGTTACTGAGCAAGAGCTAGCATGCTTACAAGGGACTTCAATCTCTCGAGGAAATTCCACATGATCTTAAATCTCATATTTTCTTACCATGGGTGCTTGATGCATAAGCATCCTTGGCGTTGGGCAATCCTCATCAACTAGAAACAAGTTTCTATTGAGTTTGTAATAAGTGTTTTTACTTTCATTTGTTTTAAATTGTTGATACACCTATTATGTTAGTTGATGATACACCCAACTAGTAGTTCTTGTTACTCCTGTAGCTACATTTTATCAAATCGATGATTACTCTCAAGTTGGTAACCCTCCTAGGATCACGTCTTGATACTCCTGCTATGTTAAATTTCTGACACATCCAAAATTTTCAGGTGTTTAGACGCATTGTTTCGGGACAAACCCTGTTAGACACACTACTAGAATGAAGTGTAAGTTACAGATTTGATTTTTCTACATGTTTAGATGAGATGAATCAGTTTAGTTTTGGAAGATGAAGAGGTTGGTGGCATGGGAAGCAATCTTTTTTAGTTAGAATGTGAAAATATTAGTAGTGTGAAGATAAAATTGTCAGAACAAGGAAGGAAAGGGACTTTCTTTCAGCATTCAAGCTTTTGCTTCAACCTCTTGGCTCTTAGACATTTGGTGGTTAGATTGCTCATGTTGGTCAACTGCTGCATGAATTTTAGAGAGTATGATTGGTTATTGTGCAAGTGAGGAAGGTGAATAATTGCTATGGTTGGTGTTGTTGTGTAACAACGTAGGGAATCCATGTGCTCTGGGGGAGCTACCTGTAATTTGAATACTTGTGTGGAACAACACATTTGAATGAAAAAAATATTTATTTGAAATCCTTTCTAGTTTCTGATGAGCAACCTCAAATTACTCTCTTTATTGTGCTTTGTGGTTATTTCATTTAAATTAATTAATTTAGTAGTCAAACTTCAGTAACCTATATTATGCGCTTTGTAGTAACAATCCAAATTTTATAAATGTTATGACAACTATAAAACTTGGACTACATCATCTAACATTATTTCACGTGTAAAAAATATAAATTAAATTTACCCTTTAAAGAAATCAATGGTATATTAGTAACCCAAAAAAATCATAAGTAATATAAACTGATGCCTTGGAAAAATGTCAAATAAAAACTCAAAAATTTTGATTAGCGAGAAAAATAATATACAAACTGAAAAAATATATTTTATAAGATATCAAACTAAAGTTTTAAATAATAATTATTAATGTATGCAAAAGTACTATAAAACCACACATAAGTTTACATTAATATCTACTCCCTTTACAATAATATCTACTTCCTTCACGAAAGAACCATTAACACCTTGCTACTTTATTGTGTAACTACTACATAATTATATTTCTTATCTTTTTTTTTCAATTTGAATTTTTTTAAACCAAAATAATATTTTTTTACATGTGGAAAAACTTATCATAATTCATTTGTCAAATCAGCAGTGAGGACAACTATCTCTCATTGCTAATGGCGAATGCAGGTTGACTTATCAACTTTATTCAAGAAAAATTGTGCCACCTGAAATAACCTGCTAGTGATCCTTAAGGGGACATGCTTTCACTCATGCCAGATACCTCTGGGTCTTGGGCCATCACCCTATTTCCTTATGTCCGAAAAAAATAAACTCTTAACCAAATAATTTGACGGTAGGTCCTCTCGAGCGAAGCCCAAGAGACCTAGGTTCAAATCTCATGGAGTACAGTGACCTGTTATGGTGGCAGCGAGAGGGGCGGACTCCCCAAATCATCTGAGTCTGCTCTTGCTAAAATCATAGGATATTAGTATAACCGACTTACAAGTGGTTGGTTGTACTCTTGGTATTATAGTGGCAGCTATGAGGTTTGATCCTGGGTCTTCCCTGGATTAGGCTTGATAGTTACCGATTCACCATGTGTTAAAAAAAATAAAAAAATTAAAACATACTCCAAACCATTAACAAAATTTATATATAAATTAAAATAATATAATAATAAAACATATATAAATTAAAATAATGCAATAATGAAACACATGGGAGCACCTCAATAGTCGATCATCATATTAGGAATATTAAATAAGGAATGTGATTCAAACATCAAATCCATCAAACCCCATGGGTCAAACCAACAATATTTATATGAAATATATGCAATAATTTCTTTTCCCTTTGCCGTGTAACGACAACTTATAAGAAATCTTATTTGTTCAAAAATCTTTGTCGTGTAAAAGTGATAAGCACAAGAGGTAACCTTTCATATTTATTAATCATAACTCACTTTTCAATCACGCACCGCCCATGTTGGGTGAAAATGTTGTCTTTAATTGAAAAAAACTATATTTAAATATTAACAAGGAAATGTGATTTTTAATATATTTATAGAACCCTACAACGACTAAACATTGATTTACTCTTGCCCGCCACAAGGTGGTGACATGGACACATCAATGTTGTTGGTGAGAGGCACTAGTCTTTGCAATCTATGTCGTCCAAACAATAAATTATTTTATTTTCGCTCTTTGTTTTGTAGTGAATTATTATTAGTGTCATTGTTGTCCTGTAAAACTATGTTAATTAAATTATTTTTTTGGTTGAATACTTTTTATTATGGTTGAATAGTAATATATGATATATGGTGTTCTCTAAGATCCCAGGAGTCTGAACAAAATAACTAAAGTATACCACAACTCTTAAAGGATCATTATAATGATAGCGATAAGTCGAATTGATATCAATATCAAAAGTTTCAAAAATGTGTTTTAAGGTTTGATAACCATTTTTTTTCAAGTCATTTGAGGTCTTTTATAATAATAATAATAATGGAAATATATATATATATAAATTAGGTTGACTTTTTATTAAAGAAATAAGATTAGTAGAAGGGAAAAACCATATTTATTCATAATATTTGGAAAGTGGTGTAAATCTATATTTTAAAATAGAGAAGATTAAATATAATATTTAAGTAATATGTGAGAATATGATAGAAGTAAGAAGAAGTTCGATTCTTTTTCTAACTATGGAGAATAAATTAAAAAAATATGGCACTAAAACATGCTTAAATTTGAGCGATAAGAGATTTGTGAGTGAAATCCAAAACTTGTTCATGAGTACCTTTAAACTATTGAAACTCTAGACTTATTGTCTTTTTGGAAAAGAATGAAACTTTATTGTTAACCTTCTTAATTTGTAACTAGATTACATTCAATTGGAGCCAGATCTCATGACAATACACACTTGTTTCCACTTGAAGCTTCCCAACATGTTTTTGATTTTCTAGTATAGAGCAATGGCTTTGAAATACTTTGTGTCCTTGGTGCAAGAAGTTCCTATATTTGGAACCCAAGGGGTCATAATTTCAGGAGTTTCCTCATTAGAGAGAAACACCAACTCTAACTCTAGTATTTCTTCAGCTTCTACTAGCTCATTCTTAGCTTGAGCCTCAAGGGGAGAAAACCTTTAAAAAACCTTCATTGATGACTCTACCTCATGTTGAGAATGAGCCATGGAGATCCAATAGTTACATCATGGACCATCATGGTTGATTTCTCCAAATTACTTAGTTGTTGAGTCTAGAAGGAATAATATTGATATGGATATGGATAACACTAGGAAATGCAATCATAGGAAAAACTTGATATAAAATCTCCTAGATCGAAAATTTCCCTTGACTTGGATGCACTCTTCAATCAATAGACTAAGAACAACAAGGATATGACTATCATAGTTAAAGAATCATAAGACTATTAAATAAAACCAAGCCACCCTTCAACCAATACAAGTCCAGCAAGAGGTGGAGCAGAGAGTGACATAAGTGCCAAATAGGAGGAATCAACCTTATGGCCTATCAATACTTAATATATTCATAGAAAAACAAGGTTGTTGAAACTTCGTGAATAATTTTTTGCAACAACAAAGTTTCCATTACATAGGAATCCATAATGGATTGGCATTTGGATGCTTTTCATCCCTTCCCATAGTAACATGCAAGCTGCAAAGATTTCAAATTTCCTGTCAAGGATGGTCTTGTGTCATGGGATGACCAAAGAATATTAAGTGGCATGATTAAATGTAAGTCACATCCCTATCACCCCATCCTTGTAAGAATAGATAAACATAAAATTTTATAAAATTATATAATATGAAAAATACTATTTTAAGTATATATATATGTGTGTGTGTGTGTGTATGTTAGTATTGACAATTTTATTGAAGTAGAAATTATATTTTTTTTGTTGATAATGTTTCTGTAAAATTTCATATGCTAGCATTATGTTTTATATTAAATAATTTACACATCCTCTCATTACTCATATGTAAAATTGAATATATATATATATATATTCAAAATAGTTTTTTTATTAATATTTTTTTTTTAAATTATATATAATAACTTTATATTGAATATCCAAAGAATTACACTTATCTTTTACTAAACAAAAAAATCAACGTAACTATTAAAATATAATATGTAAAAATTGTAACTATCTCTAAATCTCTTTTATTCTTCAATTCAATATAGCTTATATTTTAATGTTGGTTGCATTTTCCTTAAAGAATATATGTGATGCAATCTTTCAATTGAATAATAATTTTACCCTTCAAATAATTGCAAACGTATATTTTTTAAAGTTGTTGAAAAGTGATAAAAACATATAAGAATTGGTACAATCAATGTGCTTCTTTAAAGTTATGATACAATTAATCCTATATATAACATCTACATCCTATGTATTATAAATTGTTGAATAAATCAATTAAAGTGTAACAACTCCTCTCACATTTACCCTAATTCACAAGCTTGTCAAGATAAACAACAGACAAGTGTCACTGTGATATGGCCCATCCTCCATGTTTTAGTTATGGAAGTGGGGCCTCCAATCCAACCACAAAATGACATACCTCATATACTGCAAACCACTAAAGAGGTTGGAAACCACCCTAGGTGGTCAATCCCTTAGTTGGAACCCTTTTTCACTATCCTAACACCCCAACTGCACCCACACCAACGTAAGAGTGTGATTATGAGGCCTAAACAACATGCACATGCATGCTTCCATGGTGTCATGACCTAAATCCTCTAGTTCATTGTCAATAGTTCTAATATCTAAGCCACTTTTTGATGCTAGCCTCCAAACCACTGCCCAAAACTGCATATAACTTTCCAAAATTCAATAAAAGGCAATGACAATCTTGGTCAATTGGAATTGAAACATGAAATTGATCCAAATATGCCTAATCCATAACAAACATTTAGTCAAAAATATGGCAAACATGTAATCTATAGGTCATGAATGTTTATTTGGTCATAAAATGATAGTATTCATCTAAGAATCACTAAGAAGATTTTAAGCCCTCTCTAGCTAGCTACAATAACACTTCTTATTCGATGAATTCATCAACCATTCAAATAATTATCAAAACATTTTAAGAGCCATAGACATATTACATCTTGTATAGCCTACAAATAACCAGCATAGAAAATCATCCATAACATCAACACCATAATCAATACATATGCTCATAGATCACAATAGAAAAATATCTCATATTAACATATTAAAATGCAACAAACTCAGTGACTTCCATGTACCATCCGACCATAGATTGGGTTGAACAAAATCTCTCTTTCATCCAATCACTCTCATGCCATATTCCGAGCATGAATGTGGGATCTCATTGAATAAACCAAAACAAAACCAACCAAGGCTTCAAGAGGCCAAGCCGTGTCAACCCTTGACCACAATGATTCCACCTCTACGATTTGGAAATGACTAAGATCAACTAGGTCGATCTCTAGCCAAGTTGTCCAGGGTTCTAGGAACTAATAACTCAACCCACAACCTTTGAGGGCTCCGTAGCATTTATTCCAATCGTGGCTCTAGGAACTAGTAACTCAACCCACCAAGGGCTCTAGAGCATTTGTCGCAAACTACAGCTCGAGGAACTAGTAACTCAACCCAAACTATTCCATGGATTCTAGATTTTTGTTCCAATGCACAACCATAGGGGACCTCAGTACCATTAAAAAAACTAAAAAGTGGAAAACCCACAATATCTTGGAAATCCAAGAAATAGAAAGGAAAGGCTAAGACCTCTATCAATTTAGGAAAATATCCATGCCAATGACAACCCATAACCAGAGAATCACATGCACATACGATGCATCCAAAAATCAATAAGGAAATCACACATGCAATCAGTTACCTACAAAGTATCCCTATTGTACTTGTTGAGCCAAATGTCTCCTTGTGCTTCCCTTCTTTTCTTTGCCTTCTTTCTCAAAATCCAAGTGAATACTAGAGTGCTCCAAGCATGCTGCAAGAATTCTATAAGTGTTCAAGAGTGTATGAGAGAATGAGAGAATGAAAGGAAACATCCAAAACTGAACTGGAAAAATCTCAACTAACCAAATATGTGAACTATTTCTTTGATGCCTTTCCATCATTTAGGCCTTCTCTTTTTTTTCATTTTCCTTTATTTTTCCTATATTTTCTCTTGCATGCAAATTTATGTCTCTTCACCTTCCTTTTCTCCTATTTTTCTTTATTTTCATAATTAAAATTCCAATTATTGCGCTATTTCCTTTGCCAATGTCTTTGCCAATTTCCATAGCCATTATTAATCACAAGTGATGCCAACTAGAGTGCCTGCCCAACATTTAGCTTAGAATACGTGTCCTATGACCTTGGTATTAATTATTTACATGAAAAATCAACCAAGGGTCATTACAAATGCCTCCCCCTTGGGGGAACACTGTCCTCAGTGTTCAATGATGCTTATAACCTACAAAACATGATGCCAATGGAGCTTTATAACCCGACTCAATGTAGAATTTATATCATACCAAACTACTAAAAATATGAATACCATACTGCTTATTGGATCATTATAACAAATGCTTAATGCAGTATTTACAACACACTAGTTATTGTAGATTTATTACACAACTCATTAGAGTATATAAAATGTACATATGTGTTTATAAATATAAACCAAAACACATAATCCAAATGCATATGCTCAACCAGCAAATAAGGAAGGATACATAGCTTGCACTTGATCAACCATATCCCATGTAGCTTCATCAAGACTAAAGTGCTTCCACTACACTTTAACTTGCTCAATTTCTCTGTTCTAGAGCATGAGCTCCTTTCACTGCAAAATGCATTAAGGCTCTGGATGGAATTCTCTGTAACACCTCCTCCCACTTTTACCAACTTTCACTGGCTTTCCCAGGGTAAACGTGAGCTAAGGGTCACTATGATATGACTAAACCTCGTATGTGACCTTAAGGAAGTAGAGTCAGCAACTTAAGACCTTACTGAATTCCCTTAGGTGCCACAGGACTTCTTGGAGAAACCCAACCCCTGCAGGTGTTCAACCCCTAAGACAACTCACTTTTTCCCTGACCTTGAGCCCGAGAGGCTCCCTTGCCAAGGCATCCATGTGACTAAGGGTTGCCAGTCACTCCCATAGCCCTGCATCAATATGTTTGTGGAATTTTTATGCCAATCTTGTGCGAGTGATTATGGAAATTAGGGTTACTCTCCAAGGCCATGGCTAATCCTCTCCCCAAAAATCCATGAAACTTCCACAACTCATAAAATACATGAAGATTTTTCTTACAAACCAAAACTGGTACCAGGATTTGACCTGACCATCCCCAACTAAGATTGACATTTTGTAATACACTTGGTAGATATGCAACCTACAGGTCATGAGAGTAAGTCTGCACATATGGGACTGAAAATTTAACCACGGTTTAACAAGAAGGGTCTCTACCTTCTCACACTTGTCATATCATTAGTTAGGTCTTGGATTCATCATTTCTTCAGTTATAAGTAAAAACATGAATAGAGCCATGACAAAGAATTGTCATATGACCATGCTTATAGCCAACATACAAACAAATAAATAACCATAAGAGAACAACCATTAAATCCACATAATAAATAGTACATTTCGTTACCAAAATCAAGAGAAATTAGATTTTATTAAAGATAGGAAATCATTGATCAGGTTCACAACTTCCACGTTCTAGCTGACCATAGATTGGATGAACCATATCTTTGTTTCAGCCAATCACCCTCATGCCATATTCCAAGCATGAATGTGGGATCTCATGGGATAAACCAATCCAAATAAAACCAAGGGAATCCACATGTTAAACCACCTCCATCATCTCCATACCATGACCACACTTAATTGGTGTTCAGATCACAAAACCAAAATGAGTTTGGATGCCTCAGAATTTCTTCATCATCCGTGAGCAATTTTCTTGTCTCCACCCTCAAGCTTGACCATGTATCCCACCATTACGAGTCAAGGGATTCCTAGGCCTTTAGGAATTTTCCTGAGACCATCTCACCTGATATTCCAAAACCATCCAAAAATCCAAAGCTCAAAGCAGGAAAAATCCCATCACACCATGGCTATCCAAAAATGGAAAGGCTAGGCTAAAATCCACTATCAAATCCCAGAAAAATCGATGCGAATGACAACAAAAGAGCCATATACCAACATTCACATACCATGAATGTCAAAACAATCGAGGAAATCACACACATAATTTCTTACATGCAAGTATCCTTGCTGAAGCTACTTGATTCTTGCCTTCCTTTGATTTCCTTGTCCTTCTTTCCTTTCCTTTCCTTTTCCTTCCTTGATTTTCATTTCCTTTGCTTGCTTCCATACTTCCCTTCTCTTCTTCGTGTTCTTCTCCTCTCTTAAGCTAATTCAAATATTGCACTGACAAAAGGCTATGAACTAATCCTCAGCATCCTTTTTATCATTGATGCCTCTATTTTCTTCAATTTCCTCTATTTTCATTCAATTTCTCCTCACATGCAACTTGTGATAGTTCACCTTCCTTTTCTCATAATTTCCTTTATTTTCATAAATAATGTGCCAAAAATAGTTTTTTTCCTTTCCAAATCCTTATCCATTTCCATTGCTAATTTCCCCTTAGTCATAAAACACAACATGTGGTTCCCACTAGGATATTTTTCACAACATTGAGCATGGAATAAGTGTCCCTTTCCCATGGCATTATTTTTCCTTTATTAAGTTTTATTACATGGAGTTTTAACCCATGGATGTTACACTCTACCTCTGGTTCCACCTAGAATACAGACCAGTCAATCACATGATCAACATCTTGGACATATCTATTAGGAAATGAAACATGGAAAACATCATGGACTTTCACTGTTGGCAGTAGTGCTTTTCAAGGTTCCAACTTGGCACATGATCCAATCCTCGTGGAACTCCTCTTGGGCTTTATGTGAAAGTACACATGCTCCTTAACATAAACCTACTTGAATTCTCAATTCTTATCTGCATTACTCTTCTTCTTGTCCTTTGTTTCCTTCAATTCATGTTAATAACTTGCATCTCCTACTCCATTTGATAGGAGTATTACAACTCCCTCTGTAAAGAGTGTCAAATAGACTCATCCTCAAGTAATCCTAATACCCATTATTATATGAAAACTACATCAGTGGAAGATAATCTTCCCACTTCCTATGATGATCCATGACATACATCCTCAATATTTCCTCAAGAATCATATTAACCCTCTTTGCCTATCCATCTATCTGTGGATGATATGTGTTAAAGAATAGCTCTATCCCAAAGCCTACCAAAAACTCCTTATGAAACATGGAAGCAAACTTGACATCTGTATCTAATATAATATTCTTAGGAACACCATGCAACCTCACTATCTCCATGATGAAGATTTGAGCTAGCTCACTAGTCAAATTGGTAGACTTCACTGCAATGAAGTGAGCTACCTTACTTAACTTGTAAATTACGGGGATGATGGAATCATGTTGTCTTATTGTCCTTGGAAAAACTATAATTAATTCCATGGAAATGACCTCCCATTTCCATTCTAGAATCAAAATCGGCTGCAACAAACCATTTGGATGCTCACACTGTGCTTTTACCTACTGACAATCCAAACATCTAACAACAAAATCAGTGACCTCTTTCTTCATGTTCAAAAAATGATAGAACTTCTTAAGTAATTTCAAAGTCTTTAGGTATCCCGGGTCACCTAAATATGACTTGACATGAATATCCCTCATTATAAGATTCTTAAACTCATTGTTGTCTGACACATAAATCCTATCCCTAAATCCAACCAAGCCATCTGTAGTGAGTTGATACTCCCCATCCCTATCACCGTCACCCTATTGTTGCAATCTCTACTTTTGCTACTAATACCTATCATCACGTTTCCATGCATGCAAGATCTTCTCTTGCAAATATAAACTTAGTTACCCATCAAACGAGAATTATTACCTCAAAACAGGTACTCTAGCCCAAAAACCCCCAAAAAATATGAAAGAAAAGGCTGAAAACGAAAAGTGTTGATGCTAGAATAACATTTTTTTGGGTATGTTTTCAAAATTTTTTAAAAATGGCATTAAAACCAAATTTTTGTGTGCAAAAAACACCTTGAAAACAAAAAATGTTGATGTTGGAATAACTTTTTTCAAGGCTAATTTTTAACACTTTTTAATAATGACGTTAAAAGTAAAATATCGTGACTTTGAAAATCTTTAACTTTCCAACAATTTTCAAGCATGAACTTGAGAAAAAATATGTATAACTGTTTTCAAGCATAACATTAAAGATAAAGTATTCACGACTTAGAAAAACATTAAAATATTGACAATTTTTTAACCATGGAATTAAACCCAAAGATTATGACTACAAAAAGAAAAGATTAACCTTTCAAAATATATTGAGGAGTCTTTCGGATTAATCACATAGTAAGGATTGGGTTGACGTTTCGAACCAACTAATGTGGTTCATCCTCAGGACAAGGTGAGAAACTAATCGATCTGAGAGAATAAAAAGCAGGGATACATCAAGGTTTAGGGTAAGCCATTCAAAAACTGGCGGTTGGTAAAATAAGATTATTAAGTTAGAAAAAGAATTGTTATGTGATAATTAAATATTTAATATTGAAATTGTAAATTATTTATCAAAATAAATAATAGTATAATCTAAGATTAACTAATATAATATCATAAGTTAGGGTTGATTTATTCAAGGTAAGTTAGGTAAAAGACTAGCCATTATCTTTAATAGATTAGTTGATAATAATTTTAAATTAATAACTAATATATTTGTCAATTTAAAATAATAGTATTTTCTAACCGTAATTTATAATATTAATAGTTAGGTTTAACCTATTTAATAAAACTAGTCGTTATGATCAATTAGTTAATAATTTACATAATAATCTTTGTTTGAGATTAGTTATTATGTAAGGAATTAGTTTGTAGTAGTATAAAAAATAATTTATTTAGTAAGTCAAATAATAATATTATCTATGTAATAAATATTGATAGAATTAGGGTAGATGTGAGTTAAAAAAACTAGCTCTTAATAAAGTTATAGTAACAAAGCTATACTAGAATTATATAATCAATATAGTTATTACAGTAATAAATTAATTAACAGGTTTTAACAATATTTTGACTTAAAAAAAGAAGGAATAAATTATATAATTATTCTGTAATAAATTAATTAACAAATTATATAATATTATGACCTAAAATAATTACACAAGATTATATTAGAAGGGGGGATATAATAAAAGAATATGTAGATCAAAATACAATGCTTCGAAAGATTCAAACAAAGATTTAAGGAACTGATCAAAGGAAAGAGGATAGAAAATCATCCTTAAAAAGGAAGAAAGAGAAGATCATAGGAAGAAAGAGAAGATCAGGTAAAGGGGAAAGGATGGGGTGAACGAAATCCATCAGGGTAAAAAAGATAAGGGTGAGGAAAGGGCGGCATATTTATGAAGTGAGAGCTGGAATCCATCTTCTACTTAATTTCCAGCCATCATCCCTCTTGAGGTTTTTGGCATGCCTTTCAATCTCAATCACTTCCGTTAGCTTCCTATGCTGAAAGTGATCAATCTTAGCAATGACCTTGATCACTTCCACAATAGGAAGCTAAGGGAAGTGATTGAGATTGAGAGGCACACCAAAAACCTGAAAAGGGATGATGGCTGGAAATTAAGTTGAAGCTAGATTCCAGCTCTCACTTCATAAATCCACTGCCCTTTCCTGACCCTTTTCTTTTTCACCCTGATAGATTTCCTTCGCCCCATCATTTCCCCTTTACCTGATCTTCTCTTTCCTCCTTTTTAAGGATGGTTTTCTATCCTCTTTCGTTTGATCACCTCCTTAAATCTTTTCTTGAATCTATCCCAACATTGTAGTTTGATCTAAATATTCTTTTATTATATCCTCCCCTTCTAATAGATCTTGTGTAGTTATTTTAGTTCATAATATTATAAAATTTTGTTAATTAATTTATTACAAATAAATTGTATAATTTTTTTTCAATTCATAATATTATAAAACTTGCTAGTTAATTTATTACTTAATAACTATATAGATTATTAATTCTTGATATCTTTCACTAAACTTTATTAACGGCTAGGTTTTCTATCACATCTACCCTAACTATTAATTTCTATTAAATAGATAATATTATTATTTGAGTAAATAAATAAATTAGTTTTTATACTATTACAAACTAATTCCTTACCTAATAACTAATCTCAACCTAAGATTATTATATAAATTATTAACTAATTGATTATAACGGCTAGGTTTTATTAGAAGAGGTTAAACCTAAACTAATATTATAAATGCTTAGAAATACTATTATTTTAAAATGGCAAATATATTATTTATTATTAAATTATCATTAACTAATCTATTAAAGATAACGTTAGTCCTTCTACCTAACTTACCTTGAGTAACTCAAGCCTAACTTATGATATTATATTAGTTAATCTAATTATACTATTATTTATTTTAATAAATAATTTATAATTTCAATATTAAATATTTAATTATCACATAACAATTATTTTCTAGCTTAGTAAGTTTATTTTATCAATGGTTAGTTTTTGAACGGCTTACCTTGAACCTTGATGCATCCCTGCTATTTATTCTCTCAGATCATATGGTTTCTCAACTTGTCATGAGAATGAATCACATAAGTTGGTTTGAAACGTGGATCCAACCCTTACTATGTGATTAAGCCAAAAGACTGCTCTCTACATTATGGATCACAAAAGTCTTAGATCTAACATTTTGAAAATATTTCAAACATGACATTCTGGAAAAAAATATAACTAAAAAGCATTAAAAATAAAAACAATAAAAAAGTAAAAATAAAACTTAAAATTTAAAAAAATAATAATAATAAGTAATAAAACATAAAATAAAAAATAAAAAGCATAACAAAAATAATCAAATATAAGATATATAAAAATAAATAAAATTAAAACCCTATAAATGTAAAAAAAATCAAATTACTAGTAAATTTAAAAATTAATAAATAAATAAGAAAAAAAAAAACAAAAATTGGAAAAATGGAAATATTCAAAAATAAAAAAAGCAAATAATAAACATTTTTTTTGGAAGTTAAAAAAAAAAAAAAAACTATAAACAAAAAAAATAATTTAAAAAAAAAATAAAATGAATATAAAAGAATAACAAAAATTAACGAGAAAACAAAATAATTAAAATTAAACATATATATATGTATATATATATGATATATATATTATATATATATATATATATATATATATACATACATTAAAATAAAAACAAAAAATAAAAAATAAAAAAACAAAGTGAAAAAAAAAAACGGAGGTGCCAAGGGCTATTCTGGTGATCAACCCTGCCAACAGGGCCGGTTCAAGAAAAAGTTTAAAAAATTAAAAAAATTATAAACTTAAAAAATGAAAAATAAAAATAAAAATAATTGAAAACAACACTCTAGGGTGGAAGGATCGATTTTGGGAATCAACCCCTGTCACACAGGCCCGATTTTAAAATAAAAATAAAAAAATAAATACAAAATTGAAAAAAAAATCGTTGTGGTGGTAGGGGTTGATTCCCTGAATCGGCCCCTACCACCCAAGGGCCCTTTTTTATTTTTTTTTCTTTTCTTCCCGTGCGGCCCAACCAGCCCAGGGGTGGTTGGAGCCAACTACAGAGTTGGCTCCGTCAACCCCCACGGCCCAGCCAACCTGAGGGTGACAGGGGACGACTCTATTGTCAGCCCTACCACCCCTAGGTTGGCTGGGCCATGGGGGTGGCTGGGAAGGAGCTGCATGCAACTCCCTAACCACCCACCCCCGTGACCCGCGTGCCCTAGGTTAGCAAGGCTCATTTCCCATAATCGAACCCCCCCACTTAGGGCCCTTTTTTTGTTTTTTGAATTTTGTTTTCAATTTAATTATTTATTTTTCAAATGATTTATATCTAATATTTGTTTAATATTTAATTTTTGTTTTTTAAATATTTTTATTTTAATGTGTAAATTTTTTTAATACTAATTTTTTTCTTTTTAATTTTAGTTTTATTATTTTTTCTATATTCAAGCTTTGGTGATCCGTAATGAATTAAGCAAAATCTTTAGAAATCACATAAGAGAAATTTCTGGCCGACAAGTTTCGAACTAACAAGTCTAGTTCATCATGAGGGCCAGATAATTTAATTTTTATTAATTTTTATTGTTATCATTATTTTTTTTAACTAAAAAATAGTTTTTTTTTTTTTTCGTTAATTTGTTGTTTTTACTTATACTGTGTTGAATTTTTAAAAATTTTTCCATTTTTTATATAATTTTTAATTTTAATGACTTTTTATTTTAATTTTATTTTTTGCATCTTATATTTATTTTTTCTTTATATATTTTTATATTTTGATTTTTTTTTTCATGTTTTATTTTTATTTTATGTTATTACATGTATTATTTTTGTTTTTTTTGAATATTTGTTTTCCTTTGCATTCTTTTGTGTGTTTTTTATATATTTTAATATTGAATTTTGATTCTTTTTTGTCTTTTTTTTTACAAGTTAGTTTTGTTTTTTTTTACTACTTTTTTATTGTCTCTTTTTTTGTTTTCTTTTATATATATATTTTTATAATTGATTTTTGTTTGTCATGTTTTTTATTTTATTTTATTTTTTTATGTTTTATTATCAACATGAAAATCACCAACATTAAAAAAAGATATCAACACTTAACACATTAAAAAATTTAAAGTGTAAAAAATAAGCCCTCTAAATAAAAATGATTGATATTGCATTAACACTTTTCAAAATCAAGATGTAAATCACTAAGAAAAAAAATGTCGATACTCTATACATGAAAAAATTTAAAGTGTCAAAATAAGCCCTTTAAAAACATTTGTGTTGATGCTGCATCAACACTTTTCAAAATCAGTATGAAAATCACTAACAAAAAAAAAAGGTTCATACTAGATAAATAAAAAATTAAAGTGTCAAAATAAGCCCTCTAAAAAAAATTGTGTTGATGGTGCATCAACACTTTTCAAAATCAGCATGAAAATCACAAACGTTTAAAAAAATTGTTTATACTTGATACATAAGAAAATTTAAATTGCTAAGAAAATGTTTATTCTGAATCACCATTTTTTAAAATCAAGAGATTTTTTGCCACCTCAAAAAAATAGGTACTAGGTCATTTTATCATTTGATATGTAACTATGTTTATATCCCATAGGAACTTATTGTTGCAATATGATTCACCTACACTTTCCTATTGAGAGCATCTGCAACCTTGTTCTCCTAGCCCTTGATGCACTTGATATCAAAGTTAAACTCACTAACAATAGCCAACCATCTAACTTGCCTAACATTTAGATTATGATGGTCAAACAGGTACCTCAGTCCACTGTGATCACTCATCAGATTAACATCTCGCCAAGAATATAATACCTCCACATCTTCAAGGCATGAACGATAATTTCCAACTCAAGATCGTGAGTCACGTAGTTCTATTCATGCTCGTTCAACATCCTTGACTCATAACATACCACCTATCCTTCCTACATCAGGACTCCACCAAGTCCTCTCTTGTAGGAACCTCTACAAACCAGAAACTCCTTTTCAGCATTTGCAATCTTCAATATTTGAGCATTTGTAAGGAAATTCTTGAACTTCTCAAAACTACCTTCACACTCAATTTATCCAAACTTTTTCTTTTCTACAAAGATGTAATAGGATATGAAACCCATGAGAATATCTTAATGAACGTCTTATAATAACCTACTAATCCCATGAATGATTTGACCTCATCCACATTCATAGGAGTTGGCCACTCCATGATAGCTTTAATCTTTTTCGTGCCCACTGCTATATGTTCCTTGGAAACAACATGCCCCAAGGAAAGAACGTAATTCTAAAAAAATGCACTTGCTAAGCTTGGCATACAACTCATGCTTTCTTAGTAATCTTAGCAGTACTACCAGGTGCTCTGCATGCACTTCCATATTCTTAGAATATATCAACATATCATCAATAAACAATATCACAAAGTTGTCGAGATAAGGACATAACACAACATTTGTCAAACACATGAAAGTAGTTGGAGAATTAGTAAGACCAAAAGAAACCACTACGAACACGTAATGCTCATTCATACTACCAATTGTGGTATTGTAAATATCTTCTTCTATGATGTGCCCAAGATGATATCCTAATCTCGAAGCAATCCTTGAGAACATTGTGGCTATCTTAAGTTGATCAAATAAGTCATCAATATGGTGCACCCTAAGGTGACACACATAGTCTAATATATCCCTTATCAAACATTTCCTTAACCTATAACTTCAATTCCACTAACTTTGTAGTACTCATTTTGTAAGGTGCCTTAAATGTTGGTGTTTCTCCTAGAATAAATTCAATAGAAAAGTCTACTTCCCTATGAGGAGGAAACTCTGAGATATCTATAGGAAACACATCCTGAAACTACTACAAAATCGAATACCTCTTGAACAATTCATCATCCTCATCATCCTTTCCTTTGTTAATGGAAATATGTATTGCAAACAATAGACACCCTTTTTCACAACTATGCTTTTCTTGCATAGATGTAACCATTCTCACTAATGTAGGCTTCTTCTTTCCCTGCAAGATTCTTCTTTCCCAATCACTATCCAAGCAGTCAATAACCTTGTCATAGCAATCTACCTTAGTCATGTGAATAAACAACTAATCCACGCATGTTAGGTCCCCATAATACTATTCTATCCCTCTAATTATTATTGCTAGTATACCCCCTTATTGTTATCGTTGTGCCCATGCATGCCCCATATTGTTATTATTGTGCCCCATAGAATCCCACTATTGTTATTGTTGTGCCCTTACATTATTATTTTTATGTAGTCTCTAATTATTTTATTACCCCATAGACTCCTATATATACCAAGGAGGTCTTATCATTTGTATCATCCAAGAATTTTTCATTTTTGTAATGTAAAGGAGGTTTCCCCCTCAAAGAGGATAATTTTTAAGTCATCTATCTATCTTTTCTTTTCTTTTCTGAGCTAGTTGCATAACATTTGGTATGAGAACTTTAGATTCTATGGTTTCGTTGCTTGAAACATAATTTCTTGGAATTTTCATTTTAAATTTTTTCCTATGAAGGATTAGAAGCTTATTTTTTGACAAACTGGAGCCAAAATAGTGATTAATGTCATGTAAAATTGTCATATCTTGGTCCTCTATATTTTTTGAGATATGGTCTGAAAACATTAGGCTTTTTGCATGCTCCAGAATTTAGTCTCAAACAGGTGACCTTGGGAAAATATTCATAAATTTCTCTGCATGAATCAAATTTGAATTTTGTAAAACATCACTGAAATTGCACAGAATTGAGATTTTCATGTATCATTATCAGGGGTGAAGGTTGAAATAGTGACACATGGAATTCCTTACATGGTTGCTCTAATGAACCAGTCCATAATCAGGTCAGCATGGGAGATTGGGCATAACTTTATCTTGAAGAATCCAATTTTGTTCTAACTTGTGGCATTCGAAGGAAGACTCAGAAAGATACCACAAGAAAAATATTAAAATCTTGGAGAGTCAAAGTTATAGAGATACAACAATTTCAATATATAGCTCGAAAAAACAAGCAAAAAGGTGTGTATATTTTTTTTAATTTGGATAAATTTTGTTCAAAAAATCAGTTTGAAGTGATTTAAAGGGCATATAGAAGCATATATATCATTATTTCATTCCCATATTCCTTGAAACAAAAAAACAGATATACTAGTAAGAAACTGAAAATATGTAATATGGCGCATGAAGAAGAGGAAGAAATGAAACATGATATATCAATGCTATAGGAACAAATGCAACAAATTTCACTCTCCCAAAGAGAAACCAAAAATAAATTCAGAGTGATGAATATTAAGATGGATGGTTTAGAGAAAAAAATAAAAGAAAACATGGATGGTTCAAAAGGGGATATGGAATGTTTAAAATCAAGCATGGATGGTTTTAAAGGGGATATGGAATGTTTAAAAGATGGCATGGAAGGTTTTAAAGAAGGTTTGATAAAGTTGATGCAAGAAAGGCTTCCCAGTGTTGACAAGGTAATCCATGAAAATCATGATGAGGACAAAATGAATACGAATTGTGATTTTAGAGACTCTAATGTTGGTTTTAAGACCCACCACATTCCAAATATCAATATGAGGAAGTTTGATGGCAATGATCTAGTAACATGGGTACTAAAGATGGAGCAATATTTTGATCTCTGTGATGTGCAACACACAAAAATGGTATGCATTGCATCTTTATATTTAGAACCCAATCAGTTTGTATGAAATTAATGCCTTTGTTCTTGTAAGCCACTTTTGACTTGGTGAATTTTTATGAAGAAAGTGATAGATCATTATGAGGATATAAAGACCAAGACTTTCTTTAGCCAATTGATAAATCTTAAAAAAGGGGTTCAATGGAAAATCACATTAAGAAAATCCAAAAATTGAATATCATAGTAACTTATATTCCAGAGGAGCAACAAATTGATGTCTTCATGGGGACTCTAATGGAAAACATCCAACATGAGGTTATCCTTCAGGGACCTAATTCATTGGAGAAGGCACTCAAGGTGGCAAGAAAAATTGAAAGAAAAATTATGGCAACAAGGAAGTCTAGCACTCACAACTATAAAGATGGAATTTTTGTTGATCCTAGCCTTCCACAACCTACAAGGTTGACACCAAAAGAAATGGAGGAAGAAAGAGAAAAATGGATTTGTTACATTTGTGATACAAAGACGCTAAAGGTGATAAGTGTGCTCAGAAGAAATTATTGTACACATATTGTGAAGAGGAGTAAGAAAAAGAACAAGAAACATCAAAAGAAGAGGATATACACTAGGAACCAACCCGAAAAAAAAAAGAAACGAATCCAAACATATGTTTTAATGCATTGTCAAGAATTACCACTCCTCAAACCCTCAAGATAAAATGATAGATCAAGAAGAAAATGGTAATAGTGTTGATTGATTTGGGTAGTACCCATAAGTTTATTTATTGTATGATAGCCAAGGAATTGAATTGCTTCCTATATCCAGTACCAGAGTGTCAAGTGATGGTTTCAAATGGAGGAACTATAAATTTCTTTGGAAAGTGCCATAATGTCAAGATAACCATGGGGTAATATGTATTCAATAGTCCAGTGTGTTCCATTCCAATGGTTGGTGTTGATGTTGTACTAGGATTCCAATGGTTACAATCTTTGGGGTGATATCATTTAATTTTCAAGAACTTTTCTTGAGATTTTTTTTGGAAGGAAAGGAATTTGAATTAAGGGGTGTTGGGATTTTTAATTAGTGATTAAACCTCTTACTATTAATTGTTATCCATGACTCGTAAGCACGAGTAGTAGTGCATTTCTGGTTCAAGATTTAAATGTAGAGTATATGAATTTTCCTCTAATCATTAAGTACAGAATGATTAATTAAGCACTCATCCCATTCGTAAAAAGTGTAAGAAAACTAAAGTTATTCTACTTAACTCAATCCACTCTGCGTTTATTCTAATTCTTTGAAATCAAGTGATAAATGCAATTGAAAGTTTAAATGGAATTCCTTCTAACTTCAAATCTTCTGATTATTTAAGGAAATCACACACGCATTTTACTAGTAACAAAACATGATAAAGGGACTAATCTATGCTTTTGAAATCAAATCCTATTCTTCTACCTTTAATTCATTTGAATCGCACTGTTCTTATTTGAAAATGAAAACACTCTGATGACCACCCGTATTGTAGCAAGAATGTTGTAACTCCTGGGGCTACCAGGTTTACTTTATCAACCTAGGGTTTGTACAAACTTGGAGGTGAAAATGTTGTATACGTAAGCAAATGCGATGGGTCCACTCATTGTCAATACTAAGCTGGCAATATACCACTATGGTTTTTCAAACTGGCGTTCTATTGATTCAGGAGAAGCTTGATTACCAATGAGAGAAAGGGAAATTTACACTAAATGAAATATTGTCTACTATAGTAAGGAAAAGGTTGAAATCAAATGCTTAAACACACCATTCATCTATGTAATTTCTAAGAGGCTTTGCTTCAAAAGAATGCCAAGTTAACATGTGTGTGATCCTACTGCCCTAGGCATGCAATTTGAAACATCCAAACATTTTACTGTTGTGCATGTAAATGAACTAAATAACTCTTTTTCCTTTTTGTCTTTTCTTTGTGTGAAAATGTGAATGCTAACTTCTCTTAGTGATGTGGCAGGTGGATTAGGGATGATGGTGAATGGTTAGATGGCTTGGGATGAAATTAGGGGTCTTCTCCTATCTTCCTAGATTCTTTTTCCACAATTTGGCCTCAAAACAGGGCACTACAGGTCAACCTATAGGATGTCCTAATTCCTCCTAGAGGATTTCCTAATGCTCCTATAGGATTCGGCCAAGAGAAAGAGCAGGGATTTGGAAGGTGGTGTAAGGCTTAGGGAAGGTGAATGGTGGGCGAAATGACGCAAGGGAGTGGTTAGGACTCCTTTAGAGCTCAAAACATAGTTTGTGAGATGGTTGGATTTGCTCAACAAGCTTGCATAAATGTTCTTATGGAATGATGAATTTGGTGAGGGATTTATTGGAAAAAGTGATAACCATGGATGGATGAGGATAGGATGGGTTTGTTGGTTATGAAATCTCTCTACACTGCTGAAACTCCTGCATTGCATCAGTCACTGACATTTATCCATGAATCATGTTAAACAAGAAAGGTTTTCAATTAACTAAAGAAGAACAAAATTTCATTATTTAGTTTCCTATTTCATGCATGGGAAAACTTGCAGAATAATGTGAAACCTTTATGAGATCTACTGCAAGGCTAAGGATATCATAGATCAAAATTAAATCCTATTCTTGAAAACTAGTAAAATGTTGGCCTAAGTAAGAGAAAACCCTAAATTCCATGAGAAATTGAACTTGTGTCTTTTTGGGGCTACATAGGAGTTCTTTCCTCAAACCATGGTCCCTGAAGGGAGGAGTGAGGCCAAATCCACCTACTAAAAACCTTTCGACAGTCCTTTATCTTCCTAATCTACTACTAAAGCAATGTACAGATGGAAGCAAACTAATCAAATCCACAACTATTTGCAACGAAATGATGTTAAAGACAATTCAACCATTAATCTATGAAATCAACTAAGCATACAAATACAAGAAGAGGAGCCTTTGTTGCTAAGGTTGGACCCTAACCCAAGAGCTTCATCCCTCTAAGTCAACTCAGTGTTGGATCAACAAAATTCTCATTCTTATTATCATATCATAAAATTACATAACAATGTCTTCCACAAGTCTTGAACTCGAAAAATGCTTAGTTATTTTACATCAAAATTTTGAATCCTAATGAGGCTCTAAGCCTCCTTATTTATACAATTGAAATCTCCAATGACTTCCTTAAATCTGGGGAGGCTTGGCTCCCAAAAGCAAGATGAATTAGCTCTTTAACTGTCATTGGCTCGGCTGCCTTTTGATCTTCATGAATCAGCTGCTTGCAACTCCAATCTAGTGTGATTTGATGGAGGAATATTTGAATGGCTGAGGAGTAAATGAGGAGGATCTATCTCCTACAATATCTCCTCCTTGTCTCATTTGAGTTTCCGCCCTTAATTAGCCAAAATTGCCATGATTTTCTCTCAAAAACTTGCAATCAATGCACATTAGTCCACTAGGCATAACATCTCACTTTTACTCATCTCATTAAGCAAAATATAATCAAAATATGTAAGGAATTATGAGAAGAGTTGATTTAAATAAGCTTGGAGGTGTATTAAGGTCCATATAGTTACCCAATCATGACGCTCATCACACTCCCTAGACTATACTTTAAATGATTGCAAAACTAATGCTACAAGAATGGAATCTCAATAAAAATATCTAAGTTTGGTATTTATTAAATCTTGCACTACTGCATTACAATGAAGACTTAATCTATGACTGTATTCAATAACTCAAAGCAAGGTAAAAGATTGAATCACATTGCAAACTTAAGTCACTTAGTTCAACATTCAAAATCAACCTACATACTTCATTATAGAGAATTGAAATAAACTATTCATCAATTATACGAAAAATGAAACTAAATTATCCTATGATAATTTAACTACTTCAATCAATGCTATGTAAAGAAATTGATTTTATGATAAATGACACTTATGAAAATGTCTAAAAGAAATAAAACAATTCAGTGATGGAAATGGACAACGCAGTTCCTACTTATGACTAATTGAGATTCATTTGAAACAAACTCAACACACACCATCAATCGAATTCCCTATTCTATAAATATAAATCCACATGATTAATCTCTTACCACAAACCTCATTACAAATATGAACACATTGAATTAATCATATAGAGATTGTGTTCAACGATTCCAAAATACATTTGATTAAATCATAATAAGTATTCTGGTCACGACATAATGGAGTGCACTTTCATATAATAGAACATAGCATGGTTCACATGAAATATGACTCTACGTTTGTGAAAAATAGAGCATAACTCTGTATCAAGGATTCACGCATAGTCTCTTTGACATACAAGGATGTACACACTCACAGTTCCGAATCGAGGTGTCTAGAAATAAATGTAAGTTTATCACACTTAAAATCACTCTTGAAACTAATGAAATTCCTCATGCATTTCTACAAAAACTTTAGCAAAATTAGACCAAAATTGAATAAGAACAGCTGTAAAAAAATAATACATAATGGTACTCCTACACAGTAACAATGAAGCCTATTCCTAGATGATGGTGGGAACTACCACACATGGGTGAGCTTAGACTACTTGCATGAAAGGAAATCTTAAAACATTTAAATTAAAAACTCACAACAAACCAATAATCGAATCGATTCAAGCTCAATGCATAGCCATAACAGAGTCTTCGAATATGAATAATAATGTCTTTAAACAATGCTTGATAACCAATAACCCTGTAGTAACAATCTTCTCTACAGCTAGCTAACTCTTACCTTATTACAATTCAGGCCTTTATAGGCATCAATTCAAGTTTAGAACAACAATCAACCATACATGGTAAGTCCAATGACTTGACCAAATTAAACTTTAAGATCTGATCATTGGAATGACCTTGTTCTATTTAGCACAACTAATTCTTAACAAATCCCAATATTGACATGGACCTATTTCAATGAGGATGTAGAAGATCTTCATCGTGGAAAACAATGAGCTCGACCTGATCATAATCTCTAGCTATAGTATCCAAGCCTCTTGAATCAAAAACTCTACTAAACCTCCATAGTGTTGAGTATAGATCCTGAAGTGCATTGTTATGTATAAAAATAGCAAAACATGGTTGTTGACAAGCACTCCCTTTGTCCCAACCTCTCCATATTGCTGCAATTATCACACTTAATCATAGTGATCAGTTATCTCATTAGGAATAAATTAAATTCACTCAAACCTAACCAAAAATAGTAAGATGATGCCAATGAAATGCTTTTACCTAATGTTAGGATCTTGGTAGGTTAAGGATAGTGATAGTGATAGAAAGGTAGGAATAGGTGTACTTTCTTCATCAAAAATGACAAAAATGGAGGTGGAGAATGGTAAAATTGGGAACAAAACAAGGAACCAACAAGGGGTATAGTAGGGAAACCTGGAAATATAATCAATTGCATGACAAAGCTTCTGAAGAAATAGCAACGAGATGTAATTTCACAATTATGCTCACTAGAGGTTCAAATATTGAAATCATCTATTTCTCCAAAACTCCAAAAAGCCTTGAACAATAATTCGAAGGTATTTGAGATTCCCAAATGCCTCCCACCTATTCATGATCATGCTTATGCTATTCATTTGATTCTATGAAGTGTTCCTTCAAACATTACTCCTTACAGATATCCCTATGCCTAAAAGAGTGAAATTGAATGTATGGTTGCAAAAATGCTAGAGGTGGGTATAATTCAACCTAGTCAAAGTTATTTCTCTACTCCAGTATTATTGGTACACAAGAAGGATTGATCATGGAATATGTGTGTAGATTATAGGTTGATCAACAAGCTCACTATTAAAGATAATTTTCCCATTCCTATCATTGATGAATTATTGGATAAATTACATGCAATAATTTACTTCACCAAGCTAGATCTTCATTTAGGATATCATCAAATTAGAATGAGGATTGAAGACATTCTGAAAACAACATTCAAATTTCATAAGGGTGATTATGAATTTTTGGCCATGCCTTTTGGCCTTACTAATGCACCTTCCACATTTCAAGTTTTGATGAATTCCATTTTCAACCCATTCCTTAGAAAATTCGTGTTAATATTTTTTGATGATATAGTAATCTACAAGTATTGGAAGGATCATGTTCAACATGGACATGGTGCTCAAACTATTAGAGGAGAAAAAATTATATGCAAAAACTTCCAAATGTTTCTTTTGAGTATAGGAGGTGGAATATTTGGGTCATATTGTATCTCATGAGTGTGTTAAGGTAGACCCTAAAAAAATTAAATTGATTAAGGAATGGAAAATCCTCATAACCATAAAACATCTTCAAAGATTTCTCTAGTTCACAAGATATTATTGCAATTTTTTTAAGAATTATGGGTAATAGTAGCACCTCTAACAACATTACTAAATAAAGATACATTTTCTTGGACTCTTGAAGCAACTAGGGCCTTTTTACATATTAAAGAGGCAATGTGCCAAGCACTGGTCTTAGCTACGCGAGACACACAAATCTTTATTGTGGAAAGTGATGCCTCAGGGAATGGAATTGGTGCTATTTTAATGGAAAAAGGAAGATTCGTTGCTTTTGATAGTCATCCAATCAAAGGAATGTATTTCCACAAACCTATTTATGAGAAGGAAATATTGGGAATAATACATGCTCTAAAGAAATGGTGACCTTACCTAATGGGAAGACACTTCAAGGTAAAAACAAATCATGATAGTATTAAATAATTTTTGGAACAAATATTATCTTTAGAAGAGTCGAAAAATGGGTGACAAATATGTTGAGCTATGACTTTGAAATCATCTATAAAAAAGGAAAGAAAAATGTTGTTGGAAATGCACTCTAAAGAAATGATGAGGACGTGGAAGCATTGCTTTGTGCAACTTCTAGTATCCATCTTGATTAAATAATCAAGTAAATAGATGAATGGAAGATTGATGAAGAGGCGTGGACACTCATTAAAAAGTTATAGCAACATCCCAATACATCTAATACGTTTAGTTGTAAAAATGATTCATTGTTGTACAAATATCGCTTATATCTTTGTAATAATTCACAACTCAAACAAAAGATTCTTTTGGAATTGCATGCCTCCCCCTTAGGATAGCACTCGGGATTTTAAAAAACTTACCACTTGGTTAAGAAGGAATTTTTTTGGGATGGCCTTAAATCTTATATTGAGAAGTTTGTGGTATAATGTTTGGTTCTCCAACAAAATAAAGTTGTGACAATTAAGACCCTAGGTCTATTACAACCTTTATCCATTCTAAGTTAATGTTGGGAGTCCGTCTCAATGGATTTTATCATAGGTTTACCCATATGAAGAAAAGAGTGTCATCATGGTGGTAGTTAATAAAATTACCATGTATGCACACTTTTCTTCATTATTTCATCCTTTTAAATCTAGTATAGTTTCTACTTCATTTATGGAAACCCAAAGATTATTGAAAGTGATAGAGATCCCATTTTCACTAGAAATTTTTGAATGAAATTATTTTCTTGTCTTGATACTCAATTAGCTAATATCTCATATTATCATCTTCAATATAATGGGAAAACTAAGGTAATGAAAAAATTTTTGGAAGGATATCTTCGTTTCTTTGTATCTCGTAAACAAAAATTATGGGTCAAGTGGTTATATTTAGTTGAATGGTGGTGTAACACTTCCTTTCATGTTGCAGCAAAAACGAACCCATTTATGGCACATTATGGATATCATCCACCATCCATCACATCATATTTAAGAGAAAATTATAATGTTAAAGCATTGGAAGATCACATCAAGCATCAACAACACGTTCTCCAACTCTTAAAGGATAAACTCACTCTCGCACAAAATAAAATGAAACAATAGGGAAGATCAACATTGCAGTGAAAGAAGTTTTCATGTAGACAACTGGGTATTTTTATGGCTACAACCATACAAAAAAATTCCCCTCAAGAAAGCTAATAAGGACAATAAGTTATTACCAAAGTACTATGGTTCTTACAAGGTGTTGCAAAATATTGGTACTATGGCATACAAATTGGAGTTGCCTACAACTTCCTGAGTACACCCATTTTTCCATGTTTCATGCTTAAAGGAGGTTATCAGTGATAATCTCCCAGTTCAAACAGTGTTTCTAGAGCTTTATGAAGAAGGAAAAATCATATTTGAGCCTAAAGCAGTCACAGAAGCAAGAACCTGATAGCTATGAAATCGATCAATTTCAAAGTATATCATTAAGTGGAAGAACTTACCCATTGACCATTCCACATGGGAGGATGAGAATTTCATTTGGAAGCATCCAGAAATACTCAAGGGTAGAGGACAACACTTATTTGAAGGTAAGGGGCATGGAAGGTCCATATAATACTAGTGTATCCCCTTTATTTTTATTATTAGTGTAGCCCCTTCTTGTTATTGTTGTGCCCATGTATCCCCCATATTATTATTGTTATGTAGGATATAATTATATTGTCACACCTTAGACTCCTAGATACCAAGGATTTATTATCATTTATATCATCCAAGAATTGTTCATTTATGTAAATTAAATGATGTTCCCCCTCAAAGAGGATAATTTTTAAGTCATTGATTTATTGTTTCTTCTGTTTTGTGAGTTGGTTGCATAATAATGCGTAAAATCATACTATATGATCCCAAAGGAAGCAAATTTAGATGTGTTGATGTAGGCATACCATTTTTGTCAAATGCACAAGCTATCACCCAATGATGAACTCTTCTCTTAGACCTTATATCCAACTACACAAACCAAGATTCTGCATGCACTTATTTATTCAAGAAACACTTATCCACTAGGCTAGGACTAATATAACTATAGTTAGATCCAAGGTCAATCAAATTAAAAACAACTTGATCACATAGATTACCTTCCATATCAATAATGGATGACTGATGATCAACCTTCCTATCATCCACTGCTACATAAATATGAGGAATACGCTTCCCAATATCCCCAACTATTTATGCCTCCTGAGCACTATAAATATAAGGTATTCCACCTTTATGTTGTGCAAATTCTCTCCTGCGATTATCTCCACCATGATTGCAACATTTCAAAGGCTTCCTACCATCACCTTTGTTCTTCTCCTTCGGTTTAGACCGATGTTCTCTATCAACTACATTAGAATTTTTGTACGATGCTACATTCTCCTTGTCATTTGCATCTTGAGGTCTTCCACACATCTTAAAGCACTTTCCTTTAGTCTTATGATGACCTTTTCAATCCCTCTTATGCACAAACTTGCGCCTATATTTCTCATAACAATGCTTCAACTTCCCAATGACTTCCTCTAATGAGCGAGGCTCATCATACTGAATCAAATATTTAAATGCTAAAGGAAATCCAATGATGAACCTTTGGACTTTTGTCTTCTAATCCTTAATATATGAAACATACCTCAATAGCTCTGGAAACTTGGTAATATACTCTTCATCTATCATAGAACCCATCTTAAGATCACAAAACTCCTTAGCCTTTCCATCGTAATATCTCTCAGATAAGTTCTTCTTTCTAAAGATTCTTTTAAACTCGTGCCAAAACAACTTCTCTATCTTGATGTCTCTAACAAGCTTGACATATTCCCACCAAATATTAGCTTTTCCCTTGAGACTAAAAATATTTATATTGGATTTCTTATTCTCTATATAATTATGAAATTCGAACAACTTCTTCATCCCAAGTAGCCATGCATCTACACCTTTCTATTTCTTCATCTCTTTGTCAAATGTAGGAGGCTTTAATTTATTAAAATCATTTGGAAAGTAATACTTCTCATTCCCTCTATAAGATGATGGCGATGATGACCATGTTGTCTCTCTAAACCAGAACTAGAATAGAACCCATAAGCACTACCTCTCATGTTAGGTGTATCCAACCATCTACTACCTCTGACTATGTCATCCCTGTATAATCTATATCCTGTTTGAGACTTGATAGCATATGCTCCATTATTCCTTTCCTCTTTTCCATGTTTGATTCTTGGTTTTCCCTGTCTTTGCAAATCTCATAAGTTTTAAAGGATCACTACATTAACCTTGGATTTATTTTCCTAAGATCTGAGAAGCCTTCCTTGTGACTCAATTATCGTCTAATTATCTTCCATGCAAATTCTAATTTCTACCTTCACGATTCCTATTTTATCTTCTATATCAAGAGAGTACTCATCTCCTTGTTGCTCAAACCATTTTTGTTGTCATCTCTAATATTTTATTCCATGCAAACATGTCATGTTAGATAAACCAAATATAGACATAATCAAAATCATACCTCAGTGTGAAGTTCAGGGGAGGCTATATCGTCTCCACAATCGCTCTAGATTACCACAACACACACACACACACACACACATGTGTGTGTGTGTGTGTAATGACACTAACATGTCAATCTATCAACATCATGCATGATAACTCAAACTGTAACACCATTTATATACATGGAAACCATAGCCACTACTATGAATGCATACAACTCATATGCATGCATGGAAATTACATATAGCCCATTCGGTCCAAGTGTTTAAACCTGGAAACTCTGATATCACCCTAAGAAAATGGATCCCAGTCTAATACCAACATGTCACCACCTTTGCCCACATTGACCAAAATTCACAAGCTTGTTGGGTTAAACACAAGATGAGTGTCACTATGACCTGACCTAACCTCCAATTTCTAGTTAATGGAGTGTGGCCTATAGTACAAGCAAAAATTGACATCCCTTAGAGACTAGAGACCACTTAGGAAGCTGCAAACCACCTCAAGTTGTCAATCCTTAAGATGGAACCCTTTTTCATTGTCCCAATATTCCAGCTACATACACAACTAGGAAATAGTGTAGTTATGAGGCCTCAACTACATGCACAAGCCTACTTCCATGTGGTTATGACCTAAATCATCTACTTTAGTGCTAGCAGTTCCAAGATCTAAGTCGTTTTTTTAGGGTAGCCTCCAAACCACTGCTCAGAACTACCTATAACTTTCCAGAATGCAATCAAAGGAAATGACAATTTTGATCAATCAAAACTCAAACAAGAACTTAACCTAAAAATTCCTAATCCAGAACAAGCATTTAGTCAAACATATGTAAAGCATGTAAGCTATAGGTCAATAGTGCATATCTGATCATAAAACAATAATCTTCATCTGAGAATCACTAAGAAGGCTCTAATCCCTATGTAGCTAGTTGAAATAGCACTTGTTAGTCCATGCATTCATCAACCGTTCAAATACTTATGAAAACATGTCAAGAGCCATAGATAGAATGCATCATATAACCGAGATATAACCAAAAAATAACGAGCATAGAAAATCAACGATAAAATCACCATCAGAATCTATAAATATGCTCATAGATTGCAATAAGAAAATATCTCATATTAAAATATGGAAGTTCCAACCAAGACAGGGACTTCCATGTACTACCTAACCATAGATTGGGTTTAGCCAAATCTCTCTTTTAACCAATCACTCACACACCATATTCTAAGCATTAATGTGAGATCTCATGGGATAAACCTCAAAAATACGAATGAGGGCTTCCAAAGGCCAAACCACCTCAACCCTCAAACATAATGATTCCACCTCTATAGTCTGTAAATCACTAACATTAACTAGATCAGTCTCTACGGAAGTTGTCAATGGCATGAGGAACAAGTAACCCAACCCACAACCTTCTAGAACTCCAGAGCATTTGTTCCAACTATGGCTCCACAAACTGGTATCTCAACCCACTAAGGGCTCTAAAGTGTTTATCCCAACCTATGGATCTTGGAACTAGTAACTTAACTCAAACTATTCTAGTTCTTCAAGTGCATTTTTTCCAACCTACGACCATAGGGAACCTAAGAACCATTCAAAAAATAAGTGGAAAACCCACAACATCATGGCTATCTAGGAAATGACAAGGCAAGGTTGAAACCACTATCAATCCAAGCATATCTCCATGCCAATGACAACACATAAATAGAGAATCACATGTATCCAAAAATAAGAAAAGAAATCACACATGCAACCTGCTACTAGCAAAGTATCCCTATTGTAGTTGATGATCCAACTGCCTCCTTATGCTTCCCTACTTTTTTTTCCTTCTTTCTCCAAATCCAAGTGAATATTAGAGTGCTCCAAGCATGATCAAAAAATGATCTAAGTGTGCAAGAGTGTATAGGAGAATGAGATAATGAAAGGAGAGAGCAAAACTAAACATACAAAAGTACAGTTGGCCAAAGTTATGAATTTTTTCTCTAGTGCCTTTTTATCATTGAGGCCTTTATTTTCTCCATTTTCCTTAATTTTTCCTCTAATTTCCCTTGCATGCAAATATATGTCTCTACACCTTCCTTTTCTCTTATTTTCCTTTATTTTCATTATTAAAATGCCAATTATATTCTCTTTTCCTTTGTGAATATCTTCGCCATTTTCCATATCCATTATTAATCACAAGTGATGCCCACTAAAGTTCTTGCCCAAATTTTAGCTTGGAATATGTGACTCATGACCTTGGTCTTATTTTATTTACATGGAAAATCAACGAGGGGTTATTAAATAAAGATGAAATATGCCTTCAAAAAAGAATGATATAAAATTAACCAAAAACATTATTATTATTGAGATTGGCATGCATCCACCAAATATTATTATTTTTGTATTATATTTTTTTAACTATTACTTTTACTGTGAATACAATGGAATGTATCTGAATTTTAAGGATATATATTTTTTCTAATTGATTATGTATGTTTTTTATTTTGTGTGGTATACTTACTAGGCTAAACTATATATTTTTTGGCACTCTAAAAAAATGTATTAAATTATTTATTTAAATATGATTTTGTTTTTTAGGTATTCTCGTGACAGTTCTTTGCGCTTTGTAGTTTTTCTTTTAGAGTTTCGCTCCATAATTTATTTGTATTGACATTTTGAGCTCCACCATGCTCATCATCAGGGTAGTCAGTAATTGTGATAGGACAAATCCAATGGTATGGAATAATAGGTTTAGGGGGATGTAAAGAGGATTGGAAGCGACCATGTTACATAATTGTTGTTTATATATATTTGGTTATTTTCAAATTTTGAAATATATAATTATTAATGAGATTTATTTATTTTTTATTTTAATTAATTTTTATTTAGTTTTATTTGTGACTGAGTTATTATCTATTAGTTTTTTTGTTTTTAAATTTTTTTTTATATAATTAATTTTAAATTTGATTTGTTTTATATATTATGATAATATAATGATTTATATTGAATATAATTTAATTATGTATAAGAATTTTAATTATTTTGATTTAAATTGATTTTTATTTGTAACTAGTTATTTATATTTGTTTTTGTTTTTTTTATATAATTAATTTATTCTAGTTTTGTTCTTATTTTTAGAATAAATTAATTAGATTGATCACATGTTAGTGTTGATTAATACTATTTATTTCTTTTTCTACGTTAAGACTAACCTAAGTACACACGGGGATTTGAACCGGTGACCTATCACAAGGAGTGCCTTAACAACGCACCCATTCACCGTCAATCCAAAGCCCCGTGTGCGATTAATACTATTTATTAATGTTAGTGTTATTTCTAATTTTTTAATAATTTAATGATTTTTTTTTTTTTTTTTTTTTTATTAATTTATAATAATGATACTAAAATAGAGTGGTTTATATTGAAATATTTAATTCTGAACTAATTATTTTTTATTTAATTAATATAAATGAGTAGTATTAATATTAATTGATACTAATGTTATTATTAGTGGTTAAACAATTTTAGTTCGAGTGTTTTGGTCAACAATTTATTCATTTCCCTAGTTGCTTCGTCTCAAATCTCTAAAAACATGTTGTAACTAGCTCATTTGTGGCATTTATGAAATAGTTGTATGTGGTATAATAATGACAGCTAATCTTTCGAAGTTGTCGATTATCCGGAAATTCTCATTTCAATTATTCAAAAAAAGTGTGATGATTGATGATATGCCTAGAGAACATGTACATTTTATAAGTCTTCTAGGATATGGACCCATGACCATTCTTCATGTCAAAACTTGCGGAAATCTAATGCTATATGAAGTCCTATTTCACACTTATGCTTTTTCTCTATAATGATGATGCATTCTTTGCATTTCGTTGTTTAATTTTTTATTAGATGATGAAATCTTGATTGCTTTTTGGTTTCATTCAAATCCCCACTTAGACATCATGCAACTAGAAATAAAATCTTATTATTAACAATAATACTATGAGACATAACAAAAATCCTAGTACTAACAAGGACAACTAAGATCAATACAAAGATAAGCGTACAAGCATAAAAGTTTCCTATCATCTTTAAATTATACCTAATGAAGGATCTTTGTCCTTAGTGTGTAGTGAACTAATTCTATTATGATTATCTTCTTTCCATTCTAAAGGTTGTTCAATTGTCATATTTCACACCCTTAGAGAATTATCATAGTTTTAGGTGCCCCACAATCTCTATTCATGAGTAAATAGTGTGTTTCTCACCAATGGACTCATACCCGTGGAAATACTTCATCTAGATTATGCCTTAGAAATCAACAAATTATTTTTTCAACTCAATTATGTTATTAGCAAGATATCAAGCTTATGCTAAAACCAAGTGTATCATTTTGTTATTCGAAATCATCAATAATATTCATATTCATAATATCATGTAAATTAATAACACATACATGAACCTCCTTTAAAAAATAATGAACGATGTAGAAATACCATACTTTTATATGGGAAGGCCCACAACCTTCTCCTAAAGTATTTTATAAAACAACAATATTTTACAACATACAAAGGCTTAGGTCATGGCTCCAACCTAGACCACCAAAACATATACCAAACAAGCAACAAAGTCCTTGCTTGGGTCACAACTATTTGTCTACCCTATAATGAGCTTCCAACCCAACTTGATTGTCAAATGAGTCATTTCTATGCCTTCCAACCAAGACAAATGGAAGAGAAACCACTCCACCAAGTGTTATTTCTTCCTCTCAAACACAACTCATTTGTCACTCATTAAACCTATGGTTCTTTATTTCTATTATGAGTTTCTTTGTTTTATTCGATTCATTTGGAACCATCATTTATTTATATCGGGCATGAGTATCCAAAGGCGTGCATTTTTTGCCTTATTTCCACATGTCCAGGGTCATTCCACTCCTTTCCATACTCAATTTAAATCTTTCCCAACCATCTCGAGGTCAACATATGTTCACTTTGTGAAAGGGGAAATGCCTCATTGCACACCACTCATCATGGCCCATGCATGGTTGCATGGTGCGAAAAGCCCACTTTTCTTCGGCATGTGCACCTTGTCATGCCTGACACTACAATTTTAGCTATCTCGATTATATGTGTGTGCTCCTTGTTCCAATCAATAAATGTCACAATAAATGTTACAATATATATATATATAGATATAATGCAACATTTTGAATTCACTATTTCAATCCTTGCAAAATAAGAATCCTAACATCTTAGTTTATGTACTATCTGACTATCTTGCACAATGCTAAATTGTTATCTAAAATACCACTTCGATTCATGAAAAAAATTGGGGCATTTTTTGAGTTTCCAGTAACTATGGTTGTCCCTTCTAATATCAAACTTTCTCACATTGTGATTGCATGTTCGGATATTCCTAATGTAACCCCTCTGTATCTATGAGGCTTACCACCATTATGCAATGTTCGAGAAATTAATTCCCATGCATGTAATATCTTACTACACTATGCAGTGTTGTGCATCAATTCCTTATATGTGTAATACAATTGTGGAGGATTGGAGTAGTCGATCCCTAGGTGTGTAATATCCATACTACACCTTGTAGTGTTGTACATCATTTCCTATTATCCTAGTGGATATTGGTGGTCACTCGCCTATTCCAATTGGACCCTCAATTTAGTTAATTGTAGAACAATTTAGTTTCTTTTTGGTAGTTTTTCAGGTCCTGAACTTATGGAACCATTTTGAGGCCCTAAATGACACTTTTTTGGAAAATAGGAAAACCCATAAACTATGATAGGGGCTTGCAATCAAAATTTATATTGCTCATATAGATATTTTTAATGAGGTATCATATGCATAAAAAAAATGTCATATGACAAAGTTACGACCCCAATAAATTGATGTACCAATTCACCCCAACGGGGCCCACATAGTTTTGGTGCTTCATCTCCTAGGGTTAGGTTTTTGGATGTTTAGGGTTTTTTGTTCTTTCTCAATAATAAATAGACCTCTAAGTCTCATTTTAACAAATTTCAAAAGACATGTAGCCCACATCTCTTCTCATAGATAAGCTACCATTGCCCAAGCTAGTTCATTTCCATTATGCATGTAACATTTCTTAGTACTTTGTTATTAATTAATTGAATTTTTGTTTTCGCTATAGCTATGTGTTATTGTTTATATTTGTATTTCATTGTTTTCTTTCATAAATATGGATCATCCTATGTGTATTATCACTATTCAATGTTGAAGTGTTGATTTCCATTAGTGTAATCTCACTAAGTTGCATGTAGTTGTGTATTGGTTCTATGCATAAAACAAGTAGTGCAGTCTTGAGCACAGGTGTGATGCATCAATAGATTTTGCCACATATCAAAAATGGATAGTTCATAGTGTAAGGAAGTTTTGATATTTCTTGATATATCATAATCTCTTTGCTGAACATCTCACATATAAATTGGTGTGCATAGGGAAATAAATTGTCAAAGGCATCTTTTATTTTACGCCTTTGTTGAATGATTATTTATAAATATGTTAAGTTCACTACTTATGTAATAACTTGTACACATAGGGTCATGTCATGGTAGATATTTATATATGTGAATTTTATAAATATACATAATTAGTTATAAGGGGAGGTGGTTAAGATATGTCTATAATGTAATGAATAATGCTAGTTATGCATCCCTATCTATATGACTATCATTGATACATTACATTATACACATATATGAACCACCTACCCTTATAATTGATTACATATATTTATAAATGCACATATGTAAGTATCTAAGATGACATGACCCTAAGTTTACAAGTTATTACATAAGTAGTATAAAGGTGAACTGAGCATATTTATAAATAGTCATTCAACCAAGGCACAAAATAAACAATGGCTTTGACAATGTATTTCACTATGCACACCAATTTATATGTGAGATGTTTAAGAAAGAGATTATGATATATGAATAAAACTAAACACTACCTTCCACTTCACACCAATGATTATGGATATGTTTCAAAATATATTGACACATCAAATCTACGCTCAAGACTGTACCACTTGTATTATGCATAGAACCAATACACAACACCATGAAATTTAGTAAGGATATTACACTCATGGAAATCGACATTTCAACATCACACAATCATAACACACATAGGAACTAATGTACAACACTACATAATGTAGTAAAGGAATTACAAACAAGGGGATCAAATACTCCTATCTTGCACAATTGTATTACACATAGGAATCGATGCACAACACTGCATAGTGTAGTAAGTATTTTGCATGCTTGGAAATTCATTGCTCCAACAAGGCATAGTGGTGGTAAGCCTCAAAGATCTATCTTTATCTACCCATTCATTTATGCATTGTTTACAAATGTAAATACATTTGTTTCTTTATATAAAATTTGTATGTGTGTTTGTGTGTGTGTGTGTGTTTGTGTGTGTGAGTGTGTGTGTGTGTGTACGTGTGTGTGTGTGTGTGTAACCCACCTAAGTGTCATGTGTTATACTAAGGTTAGTGTGAATAGTTTTATTATTGCCATTTATCCTTTAATTCGATATTTCATTCCAGTTAAAGAAATAACTATGTCATTAATAAACAAATAATAATAACTAATTTCACAATTTTATTAATTAATAGTTTCGGTAACTTGATATATTGACACCTAATAAAATTGGAAATTAAAATTTCAATAACACCTACCATAACCCAAAAAAATTCAAGGGTTATGAAAGGTAATGTTACAAACGTCACCTTGTCATGTAGCATCCCCAAAGTGATGCCATATGTCACTTAAATTTAGGCCACTTGGCCAACCAAAAGGCACAAATATCCTTTCCACTTGTCTTACTAATGGAGCATCACATCATCTCTTCAACCATGTCATTGCCACTTTTCAGCACTTGTTTTCCATATAACCTCGTTGTCACGTCCTCATAGTCTTATGTCCCTAAGTGAATCCTTTTTCCCATCCTTTGCAAATTGGTTGGGACCTCACTGCTGGGGACTATAGTTAATCCTTTAATATATTAATTTTAAGCCTATTTATCTCTTAAATAATGACTATCACATCAACTTGGTCTTAGGTTCTCATGAAATTTCATTTTCTATTCTTCACAAAAATTGGCTAGAGTTGTGGAGTTAGGGTTGCACTAGTTCTCATAGCCTATCTTGCATTATCATGCCAAGTCATACTATTCTCGGTCCTTTTATTTTGTTCTAAACTTTTTTAACTACTTGGATATAGTATCAAGGTTGTGAATCACGACTCTTTGAACTGTTTCCACATCAATGTGTCCTTGGGGCCATAATTTTTTTCACTTCGACTTAAATTTTCAACCTATCATGAACTTGAGGCTGCAAATTAGCCCTAATCACCTGGATTAAGTTAATACCTGTTGTCACCAACCATTGGGTCAAACTTAATGACCTAGTGAATTTATAGCCTTTGGGAACTTAGAGTCTCGAAACCCTCCACAACTTTAAATCATTGTTTCTCCTCAACGCTTGTCAGTTTGGCCAAGTGCCATCTACCATCGTAGAGGTCTCTAAGAGGGATTTTTAAATATGCACTTATATACCTCATTGAGACTAAGGAATAAAGGAGGGATTTTCTTCAAAGATGGGCTAAGCTACCCATCTAGCAACTATGATTATCAACTGTAAAAAGAAATTGACATCAATGATTCTCCTAAAATGATTGAATCACCTTTGACATCAATGATAACAACACTTTTCTCAATAGGTTTTGATGTGGAATTCCAACTAGGTCAAGGCCTAGTTCTCTAACTTAAAATGAGAAAATGAAATTTTTTGTTCCTCTTCTACACAGTGAAAGTTAAAATAAAAATATAAATTCTTCATCAACTTAATTTCAAATAATTTATCTCTCCTTGATATGTCTTGATATCCACCTGTTACACAACAGTTTTTCACTATCCCTGTACTCCCCATTCCATGATCCTGGAGGACCTCTACAGTGAACCCTACATGCTTCCCCTTCATGAAGAAACTCCCATTACATCCCTCTTCATGAGCCGAACAATTGCCTTTTACATCATTTCTCAAAACCTTCTATTTTTCCTAGTATATAAGACCTACGCTAATGACCAGTGTCCTCCTCACGCAGATATGCATGTATTAAAACTATCCCTAGCATCGATCGGAGCGACGGATCCTTGTTCCAATTGCACTGATCCTATTTCGGAAAGTTTTTAAATAAGGAACCAAAGCTCCCAACTCTAGAAGCTTTGTAATGGAAGTCTGGTAAATGGTTGGGATGGATGGAGTCAAGGAAGTCAGTTTGGGCTCCTTTCCCCTATTAGGATGGAACTACCTCAAGAGATAAGAAATTCTTCAATGAGAAGTGGAACCATCTCCAATCCATTCATGCTATATAAAGCTCCCCTTTTCCCAAGCACACATAGTGTTGGTGTGCTAGTTCTAATTAGGCTCTACTTGAAGAGTAATCAACAAGTTATTCATAGTTGTAACTCTCTAGTTGTGTGTAAGGGAGAAGTGTGAATTTGGTTTAGTGTGAAGACTAAAGGGAAGAGCCTTAAAACTACCATTGTTGAGGCCATCATGGAATGGTAATGGAAGTGCGTGGGAACCTAGATTTGTTGGAGGAGAACAGAAACATCAAGACATTGGTTGTAATCTCTTCATGGTTTAATGTATATGAAACTATTGATTGGTTTCCTACATAATATGTCATCTCACATGTTTATGGCTTAATGCTTCTTGACTTGTTAAGTAGGTTGAATTACAATTTCTCTATTAGCATGGTTGTTGTTTGTTGTTTTTTACTTGTTTCAAGTGCTCAAACAAGGAAATGAGAGATAGCTGGAGCAAGAAAGAAAGGCCATAACCAAACATGATAAGCATACTAAGAGGTGGGCCCTCTTAATTGGTTCTAACCTAAGGAAATATTCCATATAATGTCTTGTTTGTGGCTAGACCCACTATTGGGCTAGACGAACTGTTTGTATCTACACTTAGAATTTTACTTCACCACAAATTATTGAATCCACTGGGGAACCAATCTTTATATTTGTTTACTTGGAATTTCATGGTTTTGTGTGAAATTTTCGAGTTTCGCCATTTCCCCTTAGTTCTGTTTGATTTTCTTTGCTTACTAGTCTAGGTCTGAAATTAAAAGTGGCAAGTCTAGTCCCAACTTTTGAAATTTTTTTAATTTTTTCTTTGCATCCTAGCTCATCACACTTATTGCACTGAAAATCGCATCGATCAACGCACTATGCTCAGGAACAGTCATGTTGACCCCCTTCTAGCACTTGTTGTCAGTTAGGTAGTGATGTTAATGCTTGTAATTGGAGATTAGGGTCCACCCCAGATCTTAGCCAGTGTGTCTTCCTCTCTTGATTTTTTCCTTGCAAGTTGTTTAGATTGTCTTCTCCCTGACTAGAAAGTTGCTTTTCACTTGGTTTATTTACTTGTTGACTTTCCTTCTTTTTGCTTGATTTCTTGGGTCCTTAAATGGTTTGTTGACCTAGGGAATCTAGATTGTCCTCCATTTAGCTGATTGTGAACTTGTTGCATCAACTTGTTGGTGCATTTACTCCTTGCATTTCATTCATAGTCCTCTTATTGCTTTGAGTCTCCGTTACACAAGTTTGAAAAGTTTCGTTTGCTTGTCTAAACTTCTCATTTCCGGAATAGCTCATGTTGTCTATCTTGTTTTTGGTGGATTCATTGCGCCATTAGTTTTAGAGAGATTTTCTTTTTGTGTTTTTCATTTGCTTGAGAATCGATTGTCTCAAAACTTTTTCATTGGAGTGTTTTATGAGAAATTCATTTTGTTATTTCATGAAAAGTATAAAATTCTATTTTGTTGCATCCATATGTTACAGTAGTAGCATCATTGAAGACTAGGATTTCATTTGCATTTGAAAACAAAAATATTTCTCTTTACTTCTGAAAGGACTGTTGGAGTCTACTTGTAAGGAAATTAGGAATTGGAATGAATTTTTCATTAGTTTATTTTCTCATGAAGTGAAGTAGTGAAAAATCATTTTTCTTTTGGTTGTTTAGTGTTTTTCATTTGATTATGTTTTCTACCCTCTCTAATGTACACAATTCATCGAATTGAAAGGGTCTTGTCTCATTTAGCTACATTTAGGGATTTTCGAGTCACATCGCTAAGGCTTGAAAACTAAGACATAATCAAGATAAACTTCAAAATGAACTCAATTAACCTAAGGCACATTTGAAACCTAACGGTCACATCTAGAAGGTCTAGGCTAGAGATGTGTTCTAATGTTTTTAAACCTAGCAATTGTTGTTAGCTTTGGCACTAGACAGTTCTAGTATGGAGTTTTGATCCCCATGTCATCGAGTTTATAAAGGGAGACCCCTCTAGGATGCAATCCTTTATCCACAGGAAGTCAAGTCTACTGTCTTGCAAACATGATACACCGAACCAAAATTTGGGGAGATTACATGCCTGTACTTCTCAGTTTGCCAAGAGGTATTCTGCAGTTCATAGTTGTCTGGTCATCCTTTTTACCTAGATCATCTAGAGTAGTCATTAGATCTATTTGACTCATTAAACTTAAAATATCATTCAAGCACTTGTCCTTTTGAGCTCATTTCCAATCGAAAGTGATAGAATCATCTTTGCTTCTTTCTCGACTCTTACAACATGAAAGAGCACCATTTTATTTATGCATCTTAAAATATTGTTACCCACGATCTTATAACATCCTGTTAGTCTTTTCTAGACCAAATCATGAGTTTTCCTTAAAGTACATTTTAAAGCCTTGAAATTTATCGCCCTTTTCCTATTAACTAAGACAAGGTCATTGTGGATGAACCATCTGGTTCACCTAGTTCCTCTTCCTCTCCTCCGTCTTAAAGATTGTTTGAGGATTCTTTTCCTGAATTACTAGAGTCACTCAAGGACTAAGGTGTTGAAATCAGAATCATTTTAAGCATTCAACCTTTGTCATCTTGTCCTCCCCCTATTTTAGTATTGGGTCACCTGCTAATATTGGCCCAAAATCTCTGGCTAATCTCGTCCAGACTCCTGAGAGTTTTTCAACTACTGGCATTCAGCTTGGATTGGTTATGTATCCTCTGAATCCTTTGTTTGACCCTATTGTGATATCACCGCAGTGTCCGTATAGTCCATACGATCAGCCAAGTTTTCCTTTGGAACTATCCCGCCATGCATCTTTGGTTGTTCATTTTTGTTTATTCCCAGCTATGGAACCCAAAGGCGAAGCTCCAATTACCTCTCCGGATCAATCAGAAGTTTTACTCCACACATTGTTGAAAAGAAAGGACATAAATTTCCTCCTAAAGGTTTTCCCTACACAAGGAGCATTCCCATCAATGTGTATCGGGATTTTCCACCCAATTTTGTGACTTTAGCACATTTGGTCTTAGGTACACCTCTTGCCTCATCACTTTATCACAACCTTGTTTGGGTGTCTGGCGCCATGCCTACTATAGGTCCATCCATTCAGAACCTGACCTCCCAACAGGCGATGCCTTCTGTGATTACCTCAATCCCAGTGCAACCCGCTATTCCAAACCCTCCTGTCTCATCTATTTGATTCACCCACCCTGCTCAATTGATGGTCTCGAGGCATGTTGCTATCAGTTCTTCGACCCCTCTAGTAAGTGGACAAGCTGTACCACTACCTAAGGGGAAGAATTTGAATGTTTCTATGGTGTGAGGCACAAAAAATGTGAGTAGCTCACAAGCTCACATGGTTGGGATAAACCAACCTTCTTCTAGTGTTATCCAAAACCTTGTTGGTCCTGTTGGATCTAGCAATGTCCCATACCAACAAGTGAAAAATCCCATTGGTCCATCTAGGTCAAGAAATTTCTAGTATCAGTAGCCTTATGAGGCTCACGTTCAGTACTAAGCTCCTTATGTTCCATATGGTTCTCAAGGAATGGTCAATCCACCTTACATCATTCAACTTGAATAGTATGTTCAGCCTAGTCCATCCAATTTTCAGGGTGGCTATGGCTAGATACAATTTGGAAATTTTTCGGGAACTCTACAGTAGCAAGGACAACCTATGCAGTAATAAGGGAAACCTATGTTGCATCAAGGACCATCTGCGCAACAACAGGGGCATATGATACTGTAGCAAGGACAACTACAACAACTATAGGGGAAACCCTCGCAATAGTTGCAGCAAACTATGTAGAAGTAGATGTAGTATGCTTCACAAAACTCCCAACCTATATCTTCGCAGGGCCAACCTCTATAGCCACAGGGATAGCCTTTGTAGCTGCAAGGTCAACCCTTCTAGCAACAGAGCCAACTCAGGCAACAACAATGCTTATATACATATCGACAGGGTCAATCCTTGCAAGGACAAGGTCAGGGTCAATTCATGCAGCAACAAGCCCAAAATCCTAATGTCTAAGGGCAAGAGGTTCATAATCCTTCTGTCCAAGGGTAGCAGGTCCAAAATCCCTATGTCCAAGGATAGCAAGTGCAAAATCCTTATGTCCAAGGCAAACAGGTTCAAAATCCTCTCGTTGAGAGGCAACAGGTTCAAAACCCATATGTTCAGGGACAACAGGTGAAATATCCATATGTCCAAGGTCAACAGGCTCAACAACCTTTCAACCCGTATGTTGCTTATCACTGACCTATAGCAGGATAGTTCCAAGGTGTTCAAGGTAAAAATCCTCCCTACGGTTAAGGTAAACTATAGTGGGGGAAAAATAAAATGCCATATGGCCAAAAGCCTCCACTATGGGGACAAAATCCTTACTAGCGGGGATGGGCTCCTCCGGTTGGACCCGCTTATTGACCTCCAATGCCTTTCAATACTCAATTCTCGTTCTTAGCTACACTAGAGTTACTAGATCTATCTTAATTCATGAATGATCCAATTCTTCATTTTCCATACTCGCCTTCGGTTCCATCCAAGATCCCAAGAGATTGTCCCATGATTGACGGGAAAGAAAAAGAAGATCCTCAAGCTCATGTGATGAAATATCACCTTTGGTTCTCTTCTAATTCCTACATTGATGATTCTATTTGTATCTGTATTTTCCAATGAACCCTTACAAGTGCTATAGCTAAGTGGTACATCGAGATCCCTCGAAGTACTTACCATGACTTCAGCTCTTTAGCCATGGGCTTCCTCTCACATTTTCAATTGTCAGCTCTCTATGAAACTGACACCTATTTTCTCACATCACTTAAGCAATATACTGTGATGCACATCTCTGATCACATCCATGAATGGAGACGTAGACATTGCCTGATAAAATTCAAAATGGTTGATCAGTTTCTCACCAAATGGTTTACCAAGTCATTCGTCACTCCAATTGCTCACAATATAGCTATTGGTGGATGCGTTACCAAAGAACAAGCCATTTCTCATGCCCAGTACTTAGATCTCGTTTATTCTCAGTCTGGAACTTTGTATGAGTTATTACATGATGCTCCTTAGCCACCATCCAATCCAACGTCATCGAAGTCACAGGCTACACATCCTGTTGATGGAGTAATTCGTTCAGTGTCCCAGATCCCTGCCAAAACTTCTTCCAAACAGAAATCGGTCTCGAACACTGCTTCCAATATTTCCTCCCATAATCCACCTATCATTGGAAAACCCTCAGAGGTCCACGCCATTTAGTCTACCACAATGGACAAATCCTCGAAAGGTAAGAAGAAAGGAAAAGAAAAGGGTAAATTTGATGCCCCAAAACAGGGTCCTTCTAAGTCATCTGTTGGTGATTCTTCACAATGGAAGCCTAATTATTTGTGCCTCATTTGTGAGGAGGATCACTACTCTAAGGATTGTCCCAAATGGTCCAAAGTTAGTCGTTTGCTCAAAGGGCCCTAGCTATCCTGAAAGAACCATTTTTGTCTTAGTAGACTCAAGTGGTAGACCAACCTTAATCAATTGATTCCTCGGGATCTTAAGTGTTCATTATGAGTACGCCTACTAATGTGACTACTAGCTCAAAATATTATCAAACTCCTACTTCGACATCCAAGAAAGAGAAAGAGGCCAATCCTTCTTCTTCAACCTCAAGTTCTGGTCCTCTTCATATTGAGTACCCTAACCCTGATGCCGCCATTTAACCACCTTCCTAAGGTGTGCTAAGGAAGTCCTCGTACAATCCCAATGCTTGAGCAACTTAGCACTATAATATTGTTCAGGATTCGGCTCAGGCATCATCCACTATGTATGCTCTCGAGGTACTCCAAATCTGTCCTTCTCAAAGGAAATCATTGCTATCGGCTATTGGGGGTATTGATACTACTGATTCCAACCTAATATGTTTTGATCTAGAGAACCATGTTCTGCGCCTTCCTCATCAGATTTCCTTTCCCATTCAGGTAATCATCAATGAGAAAACCATTTAGAAGACCATCATCGACATAAGTGCTTCTACCTGCATCATGCCAGTCACTTGTTGAAAGGAAATTGGTTCTACTACTTCGAACCAATTCCTAACACTTTGGAAGCTTTCAACGGGTGCGATTTACGACCCTTCAGTGTCTTACCCAACCTTTCCATTACCTTGGAGGACAAGATAGTACATGTCGAGGTGGAGATTGCTGATGCTAATCTCAATTATAATCTTCTACTTGGACGACACTGGACCCATGCCATGCATGCTGTAGCCTCCTCCCTGTTCCGTGTGATTCATTTTCCCAATCAAAGGAGGATCGTCATAGTCGACCAACTGCCTTCTTTTGCCTCTTCCTCCTTAGATGGAAATGTTCCATATGTCAAGCACACCGGTGCTCCTTATGAGAGTGTGGGGGCAGGACTTTTTAAAGATTCTGCCTTGATGGGAATTTTTCCGCTCCCACCCCCTCATGTTGCCTTCGTTAACATGATATCAATAAAATTTGATCCTCAGGTCATACCTTCACTAGATCTTGCTAATTCCTGGGCTTAGGTTATGCCACTTAGTACTATCGAAATCAATTACCTGGATATTGTTTCGGCCTCAAGTTTTGTATCATCTGATTTTCCTATTTCAAGGACTTCCCTCGATACATATTCTCAATCCCCATGGGTTGGTGCTTCAGAATATCCTGATCCCTTAGCCGAGATTTTTCTTGCTAACAAGAGTATCACAAAATTAATGTCTCTGGAGGAACCACCTTGGAACAATACTCATCATTATTCCTCGTTCTTGCCTAGCCCGACAGTCATGTCTACTTGTCTCGGGGAGTTCTCTTCTCAGTTTCCTTCCCTACCACTTTAGGTGTTGATCATGACTCATGAAGTACAGTGAGAAGGAAATTTGGATAATGTTACCCAAATGATGCCAATTGATATTTCTATCAAGCCTGGTATCATTGAAAATGTTTATATCGGGGTAGCTTGTTCTCAAGATGAGATCAAGATCTATACTCATCTTTTTCAAGAATGATGTATTGTGTTTGTGTGGTCACATGAGGAAATTTTTGGCATTGATCCTAGCATTGTCATGCATGAAATACCAACTTGTCCTCACGCAAAGCCCGTACGCCAATGGCTCCGCCGAGTGCACCATAGGAAAGCAACAACTATTATGGGTGAAGTTGAAAAAATTCTCAAAGTTGGATTCATTTATCCAATTCCTCTTATAGATTAGGTGTCTAATATCACATTGGTGGCAAAGAAACAAGGCATGATCTATGTTTGCATCAATTACCATGATCTCAATCATGCCTATCCTAAGGACAACTATCCCACACCATTCATTGATTAGATCATTAATGAATGTGCTGGGAGTGAAATGTTTCCTTTATGGATGGTTTTTTTGGTTACGACCAGATTAACATTGCGTTAGCCTCTGAAGAAAAGATGGATTTTATCTGTCCATGGGATACTTTCGTGTAAAAAAATCTCCCTTTTGTCCTAAAATGTTGGGGCTACATTTTAGAGGGCAATGTCTTATGCATTTCATGACATTCGAAACATCATTTAGCTTTACTTGGATAACCTTCCCGCTCATTCTCGTAAGTGCCAAGATCACCCTGACCATCTTTGGCAGATTTTTCTTCGCTATTGACACTATAACATTTAGTTAAACCCACATAAATGTGCTTTCTGCTTTGAATCCGGGTGACTCCTCAACTTTATTGTTTCTAAGGAAGGTATTCACCTTGATCCTCTTAAAGTCGAGGCCATTGTTAATTTAGCCCCTCCATCTTCATTGCACCAATTGAAGAGCTTGCAAGGAAAGGTAAATTTCTTTCGTCATTCTGTACCCAATTACATTGGGCTAGCTTCAGGATTTATTCGGTTGCTCAAACAAGGAACGCCCTTTGTCGGGGATGAGGTTTCCTAAAATTCTTTCGATGACCTTAAGGTTTTCCTCATAAATGCTCCTTTCCTACATCCCCCAGATTATCATCCTGATTACTTACTTTATCTAGCTACAGCCTCTAGCACCATTGTGATGGTATTGGTACAAGACGATTACAAAGGAAATGAATATGTTATCTATTAGCTCAGTCGCAATATCCTCGACACTGAAATGCATTATGCCCATGTTGAGAAGTTGGCTTTGGTTGCCGTACAAGTTGTTCAAAACTTTTGGCACTACATTCTCTTATGCACTACTATTGTTATTTCTAAATGCAACCCCATGACCTACATCCTAACTCATTAGTTGATGGGGGGAATTATTCTAAATGGATTTTCATCCTTCAAGAATTGGATTTGGTGTTTACTACTGCCAAATCTAAGAAATCACTATTTTTTTCCAAGTTGATTTGCTCCCTTCCTTCTACGTCTCTCCCTGCTGGTGCAGATGAACAACTTCTAGATGAGACTCTTTTCCTGATAAGAACCCTTGATCCATGGTACGGTGATTTCATCATGTATCTCTAGACATCCACGTTCTGGTCTACATTGACTAAGGATGATCACCGATGGATTTAGCGTCACTCCCAACTAACGAAAATTTTAAGGATGGAAAATTTTCTTGAATTTTAAAAAAATTGGTGAATCTCACTAACCCCTAATATGCAAATTGTTATCACTGTAAAACTTCCTTAAAAAATTTGGACAACTTACATGGTTTCTCAATTCTTGTATCAGTCATGGTCAAGTCATGGTGAAGTCATTTTTATGTTTTAGAGTCTAATTCATAGGGTTAGAGTCTCATGTCCATATTCAAATAAAGTTTCATAGCCTGATTCCATGTCCTAAAAGCCTCACCATGTGTTTTGACATCAGTTTGATTCCAAAGGATTCATGTTAGTCTTGGTCTATTCTTTCCATGGTTGTTTCCGTGTCTAAGATCTATAAAAGAGTCTTTGTGGTATGGTCAAATAGGGTCAACACTCCATTCTTGCCCATCACTGGTCCCACATCATCTAACATTCGATGTTTCAAACTTGTGTCAAGGTTTTCATAGTTAAGAACTCACTCTAAGTGTTTTCGTAGCGCGCTACAAAACCCCTGTAGCAGCCTATTTTAGCAGAGAAAAACTATTTTTACTACTCAACTTACAGAAGATTTCCTGAGCAGCTGAGAACTCCATTATGCAAACTGAAAGAGGTTTCTCTTCCTAACATGCTGCACTACAAAAACCTCTTTCCATTTCTTCAAATCCATTTTGAGGTGGGATAAATGAAAGACTAAACTCACGCTACGAAACTGATGTAGGTGCAAGTTTTTCACAGGCATATTTCTCTATTTTACACCGGCTTTTCAAAGGCATATTCTGGGAGGTAGGGACGGTATTTCAAAAAACCAAGAGAGGTTTTTGTTCATCCCGGATCGGTTCACAAAAACCTCCTTCAGTTTCCTTAAATACATCATGATCTGGGAGAAATGAAAGACCAAACGTGCGCTACGAAACTGTTGTAGGTGCAGTTTTTCAAAATCAAAATTTCTTGTTTTACACGTCTTCTTCAAGGATCAATTCTGGACAGCTGGAGAAGTATTTTACAAAACCAAGAGATATTTTTGTTCTAGACATCCTGGAATATAAAAACCTCCTTCATTTTCAAAAAATGTGTCATGGATGAGGAGATAAAGGCTCTGTCACATGTGCCATTTTCAGGGATCCTAAACCTAAAAACAGGGAAACATGTTCCCTAATTTCTAGGGTTTGCCTTCAACAGTCAGATGACCACATGGGAGGCTTCATCAAGTTTGATTTCATGGAGTGTTAGGTGTCAAATAATGCTTTAAATGTTTAGATATGGTTGTTGTAATCATAATAAGGAGTTACACTCCTAGTTGTATTAGGTCTCTAGGACTCCTTGTTAGGTGTCATTTGCATTTAATAGTTAGTTTTAAGTATCATTAGGTGTCATAGTAGGATGAATTCAAATTTCCCTCATGCTTGAGGAGGAATCCAAGTTATGTAAAGAGCTATATATATAGCTGAAGCATCAATGAGCAAAAGGTTGGAAATTTGATAACAGAAGTACTATTTTAGCTTATGTAAAGACCATTTTCAGTAATATAAATCATCTGCTTTTCTTCTCAGTATTCATGAAGGATTTGTCATGTTTAGAATGTGTGATTTGTTCTTTCCTTGATGTCTTTTTACAGTTGCATGGATGCATAATCACTCAGAATTCACTGATTGTGCTCTGACTTCCTGTATGCATGTATGAACTGTGGTTTTATGTAAGTTGTATTCTGAACATCTAAATGCTAAGTGCCCTGACTTCTATGTAAAGGCAGTGTCATAGTTTACTGAAGTATGATTGACTCCATAGGCCCAATGGAAACTTATGTAATACTTATCCAGCCTTTATATTTGTCCATGTTGTTACACCACAAGAGTTAGCCATCTTATCATTAATCAAAATCAATAACCTTTTTGAGAGAGCCCTCTCAGGCTAAGGAGGCTAAGCTTTAGTCAAAAGCTTGGTTTGAAATAGTTACCTAGAGTCAACCTGACCAGCAGCCTATCAGGACATGATTTTGAGATAACATTTTGGTGCGTCTTTCGGGAGTCTGAAGATTACTCATTCTCGAAATTATGAAGCTGAACTTCTGAAGGTAGCAGGAGCTCCGACATCTTTTCGAGGCTGCAAATCTACCTTGGCGACTCCACACATCGAATAACAAATTGGAAGGTGACTCCACTGCTAGAAGATCAGTAGCTTGATGAAGTTCCAAGATGAGTTCCACTGCAAGAATGAATGCCAGGTATGCTCCTATGAATCAGTCTCATATCCCTGGTTTTCCAAATCCTATGCCAAAGGTTGATTGGTTAGAGGATCTTCCAATATTCAAAGACGAAAGCAAAGATAATGCTGCTCTTCATTTGGTTGGGTTCCATATGCATGTACGCAGTCTTAAGGTTTAGTTCCCTGAATATTGTCTCATGAAAATGTTTATGACCACTTTAGAAGGAAAAGTATGGTCTTGGTACAAAAGTTTGGAAAATGGTTCAATATATTCACTTGCTAGTTTTCATGATGAATTCTATGAGATGTATAAAGAATGTCATCCTTCCTTATTTTTACTCAAAGATTGTTGTAGACATTCTTTAAGTCTTATTCAATACTTGGAGGATTGTTATGGTGATGATGAATTTATGGATGAAGAAATTTTAGAGGCTCTTCAGAACAATGCATTTCAACATAAAGAAGAAAGTATAACATCTCATGAAATGCAACATGAAAATCAACAGGGGTTTACTGATGAAAACCATGTTCAATCCTCTGATATTGACGTAGAGATGCAACAATCTTCTCAATCTTCAAATCATAATGAAGATGAAAATGATTACACACAACAAGAAGAAATACTGGAAGATAGCTTTTATAATCCTCAGGCAGAGGAAAAGGTTGTTCAATTTTGTGTTTCCTTGTAGCAGCTTACATCAATGAATGATCATAATAAGGAGGAAAATTACATTGTTTGTGGGAACCATTTAGAAGAGCAGTTGGACAGCATATCAAAGAAATCATGTGTGGCTGAGAATCAATTGTCTAAAGATGTAGAATGTTATGATGATCATCAAAATAATCATGTCTTCTTTGACCCTATAAGTGAATACATGGACAAGATTTGCACACCAATTTTTCAATTTCATTTGCATTATGAAGATCATATACATTATAAGTTGATTTTGTCATCTCACTATCATGGTTATTTTGAGGTTGAATGCAGTCAAGAGCCTCCAATATCAGAAAGGACAATTGATTGGCTTTATTGGAAATATCATGTTGCTTGAGCTACAAGTGGAGATTGCAGCTGATAGGGTAGGTAGGAATGTGCAAATAAGATCAGGGTAGGTTGAATGAGCATCTGTTTCAGTAGGTGCAGTTGGAATTCTTCGTTTAGAAATAATTAAAGGCTTGAGGAGCAAATTGGGCAGAAGTTCAAAATTTTCTTCTAGAGGATGGATAGCGATACTGGAGCTACAGGTTCTTAATGTACCATAAGGGCACACTATCCCAAGTGGAGCCATTTTTATCACTGTAAAACTTCCTTAAAAAATTTGGACAACTTACATGGTTTCTCAATTCTTGTATCAGTCATGGCCAAGTCATGGTGAAGTCATTTTTATGTTTTAGAGTCTAATTCATAGCGTTCGAGTCTCATGTCCATATTCAAATAAAGTTTCATAGCCTGATTCCATGTCCTAAAAGCCTCACCATGTGTTTTGACATTAGTTTGATTCCAAAGGATTCATGTTAGTCTTGGTCTATTCTTTCCATGGTTGTTTCTGTGTCTAAGATCTATAAAAGAGTCTTGTTGGTATGGTCAAATAGGGTCAACGCTCTGTTCTTGCCCATCACTGGTCCCAAATCACCTAAAATTTGATGTGTCAAACTTGTGTCAAGGTTTTCATAGTTAAAAACTCACTCTAAGTGTTTTCGTAACGTGCTACGAAACCCCTGTAGCAGCCTGTTTTAGCAGAGAAAAACTGTTTTTACTGGTCAACTTACAGAAGCTTTCCTGAGCAGATGAGAACTCCATTTTGCAAAATGAAAGAGGTTTTTCTTCCTAACATGCTCCACTACAAAAAAATCTTTCAGTTTCTTCAAATCCATTCTTAGGTGGGAGAAATGAAAGACTAAACTCGCGCTACGAAACTGTTGTAGGTGCAGTTTTTCAAAATCAAAATTTCTTGTTTTACATGTCTTCTTCAAGGATTGATTCTGGACAGCTGTAGAAGTATTTTACAAAACCAAGAGAGGTTTTTGTCCTAGACATACTGGGCTATAAAAACCTCCTTCAGTTTCGAAAAATGTGTCATGGATGAGGAGACAAAGGCTCTGTCACACGTGCCATTTTCAGGGATCCTAAACCTAAAAATAGGGAAACATGTTCCCTAATTTCTAGGGTTTGCCTTCAACAGTCAGATGACCACGTGGGAGGCTTCATCAAGTTCGATTTCATGGAGTGTTAGGTGTCCAATAATGCTTTAAATGTTTAGATATGGTTGTTGTAATCATAATAAGGAGTTACACTCCTAGTCGTATTAGGTCTCTAGGACTCCTAGTTAGGTGTCATTTGCATTTAATAGTTAGCTTTAAGTATCATTAGGTGTCATAGTAGGATGAATTCAAATTTCCCTCATGCTTGAGGAGGAATCCAAGTTATGTAAAGAGCTATATATATAGCTGAAGCATCAATGAGCAAAAGGTTGGAAATTTGATAACAGAAGTACTGTTTTAGCTTATGTAAAGACCATTTTCAGTAATATAAATCATCTGTTTTTCTTCTCAGGATTCATGAAGGATTTGTCATGTTCAGAATGTGTGATTTTTTCTTTCCTTGATGTCTTTTTACAGTTGCATGGATGCATAATCACTCAGAATTCACTGATTGTGCTCTGACTTCCTGTATGCATGTATGAACTGTGGTTTTATGTAAGTTGTATTCTGAACATCTAAATGCTAAGTGCCCTGAATTCTATGTAAAGGCAGTGTCATAGTTTACTGAAGTATGATTGACTCCATAGGCCCAATGGAAACTTATGTAATACTTATCCAACCTTTATATTTGTCCATTTTGTTACACCACAAGAGTTAGCCATCTTATCATTAATCAAAATCAATAACCTTTTTGAGAGAGCCCTCTCATGCTAAGGAGGATAAGCCATAGTCAAAAGCTTGGTTTGAAATAGTTACTTAGAGTCAACCTAACTAGCAGCCTATCAGGACATGATTTTGAGATAACACAAACTATAAAATGTTTATTGATATATTTGTAAAATTATTCAAATTTATAATGATTTTATATATGGTCTCTATATAATTTTGGCCATTCTAGGGGTAAAATAATTTTATATTCTAAAATTTGGGTGAATCATCTTTTATAAAATAGGAAACTAGCGAATCTTTTTTGTGGAAAATTCATGGAAAATTAACCCACTGGGTGAACATTAGCCCCTAAAAGTTTCCATGCAAGTCCGAAACCTACCGAATAATTGGAGATACTTTATACCATGTCAGTGTCAATTGAGTTCTTCGCTGATGTCTTACTCTAGAGGAGGCTGAGAGAGTTCTTAATGACTACCATTCTAGGGTAGGTGGTTGTCATATGTTTGGCTATGCTACTACTCAAAAAATCCTTCATGCTAGTTATTTTGGTCGTCCATCTTTAAGGATTTCATCCTTGTCATTCGTAAGTGCCATGAATGCAAAATTTACCAGCACAAGATGCGCACCTCGCCCGCTCACCTACACCCCGTCATTACCATTGGTCCTTTTGCCAAATGGGGCATTGACTATATGACATGTAACCCTTGTTTGATCAGTGGGCATGGTTATATTAACATTGAAGTGGATTATTTCACCAAATGGGCTGAAGCAATGCCTACATACTCTACAGACGATAAAACGATGACTCAATTTCTATTCAATCACGTTATTTCCAAGTTCAGTGTACCTCAATCCATTGTCACCGACCATGGCTCACATTTATGAGATTACATGATGGCTAATATGACCTCTACATTAGGTTTGTGCCACGATGGCTCAACCCCATATTACCCTAAGGTCAATGGTCAAGTTGAAGTTGTAAACAAAGTTTTGGTTACAATGCTTCACCATACTATTGGGATGCATAATTCAAATTGGCATCTTATGCTCTTTTTAGCTCTGTCATCTTATTGAACCTCGACCAAGGACACAACTCGTTTCACACCATTTCGGCTCATCTATAGTCTAGAAGCAATGTTATTGATTGACTGTGAAATTCCTTCACTCAAGCTAGCTATCGAACTTCTCCTTGAAACCCCACCTCAAGAAGAGTGCCTCTTGTATTTAGAATGACTGGATGAGACTCATCATCTCACTGCTTTGGTCATCGAAGCACAAAAGAAGCGAGTCAAGTCCCATTTCAACCCATTGGTCTCCCCTCACGCATTCTCTGAGGGTGATTTCGTTTCACTATATGATCAAGCTAATGATAAGTTGGGGGCAGGCAAGTTTGAACCCATGTGGCATGGACCCTACATTGTTAAAAGAGTGTTGCAAAAAGGGGCCTATTGGACACCAAATTTTCTTATCTTTTCTTTACCTTTTCACCCATCCTTTCATCTTTTTTGCACCAATTGATATGCTTTTATTCTAATAAACCCATGAGCTAACCCTTTTTTCTTTGTCTCTTGGAATATTTAATTGACGAAGTGAACTCAGAGGGGTTTTGGCCATGCAAACTACTAAACTTGTTATTTCCACAGATTCTGATGAACAGGTATCGCCTTCACAACATGTAGCAGCAGTCCCGTGATTCATAGCAGATGTTCAGCAATGTTGTGATAGCATAACCAACTCGTAGCTATTTTCAAGGTTATTTTGGATCTTTTATATTCTCACTCTCTCGGAAATTAGTTTATTTTCCAAACTGTTGTACATTTTGGGCAATAGTTTCTAGCTTTTGGGGGATTATTACCCATGTATTTGTATAAAAGGGATTTTATTCCTGTGTGAAGGGTTAGCCATGCAAAGATATGTATTTTAATAGTTGTTTTACAGATTACTAAAATACAATAAGTTTTTTGTTCTTCCTTTAGCTGTGAATTAATGCAGCCCTGATCAAAGAGCTGGGCTCGCTCTTTTGATCAAGTGTTGCGTATTTCTTTTATGTATGTTGTTTTATACATTGTGTGTTTATTATTTATTCTTGTTACAAATATTCATTGATTATTGAGAATGTATTTTAATTTCTATAGTTTATTTCCAATTTTTTTACAACGATGTTTGATTTCTTAGTTGTGAATCCTTGGTTGATGTAAGATTGTAACCTTTCCCCTGCATATACTTTGCACATTACCTTGAAAACTGTACACACCCAGATTGATGAATTAATGTGGAAAAGGATTGAATAGTTTATTCACACTCGGACACCAACATTTTGTCTCTGTTTCCAAGGAAGGATAACAAGGTGCAATACATGATCTATATCAACCAGAGGATTAATCTCTTGTCTTAGGGAGGGAAGTGCTACCCTACTCTAAGTCCTGAGCTTAATATTTTGATTTTTTTTGCTTTCATTTTTTTCGGCCGAGTTGTTTTCTTCGATTAATTGTTCTGAATTTTTCTAAGTTGTTAAGACCTGATCTCTTGTCTTAGGGAGGGAATGGTCCTTTGACACCCTGCTCTAGGTCCCAAGCTTTAGATTTCCTTGTATTTGTGTTCTTTTCTTGTTCGGTTTCTTGTCTTAGGGAGGGAATGTTCTTTTGACACCCTACTCCAGGTTGTGAACCCTAGATTTCTTTTTAGTTGTTTTCCTTTCTTGTTTTTTAAAAATCGATCTCTCGTCCTAGGGAGGGAATGGTCTTTTTACACCTTGCTCTAGGTCCTCAGCATAGTGACTTAATTTCGATATTTTTCTCTCACCAACTCGGATGAACAGAGATTCAATTAAAAGGGGTAGAGGAATATCCCTAAAGAAAGGGGCACAGGATTTGGGAAGGAATACTTATATCCATAAAATCATCACAAAAGATGAATCATAGGCATCTTCGCGTGCTGCTGTGAAGGTAGGTACTTGAACGAAATCGTAGGGACAATATATAGAATAGCCAATGCTATCCATAGTACCCCTTGTTGATTTTCCATAGCAAACTCTTCCAATAACATAAGAGGTATGCAACAGTGTACTTGATGAAGGAGTACCACTGCTGGTAATAGAGGAAGAAGAAGTTGCAAGCAAAAGATTTGAGGGACCAGCCTATTCTAGTAGGGAAGAAGAAGTTGCAAAAAAGGGGTGTGAAAAATAAAGCCATTGTGAGAGGGAGGAAGAATTTGTAGGGGTATTTATATCACCATGGGATAAAGGGAGTGTTGTTAAAACAACTCAATCTTCTGTGATAAGAACCCCTACATCATTCCTTGTAGAACCTGCTGAAATCCCCAACAATTATTGGAGGATATTCATGGCACCCACAACCTCCACTATTGACTTCCCAATTGGGGATCATGGGACTCGCACACCAACAAAGCCCATTCCTTTGATAGCTTTAGCTATCTTTCATGGGTTGACTTCTGAAGATGCCAACACGTTCTTATTTAAATTGGATATTGTATGTCGGGGATATGACTATATAAATGATGCTTAGAAACTGAAACCTGCCCATGAGTGAAGCTAGCTACTCGCAAGAAACCTCTACCAAGGGATGAGTCTAAACTTGAATATGAGGAATTAAGAATAGTCCTTAGTATTGCGCAGGCCCATCAGCTAAAAATAGAAACTGAAGTTGACACAATTACCACTTTCATTAGTGGTCCTTGTTCTGCTTCAGATTTGAATCAGTGAATTCTAGAATCTGTCTTGAGCTGTGAAACACAAGAAAATATTGAAACATCAGATGGATTTGAGGAACTTATTACAACTGTGTCCCATGAGAACATTACTATAGAGATATAGCTAGGGAAGACCCTAAATATTAATCCAGATCTATCAGAATGCTAGACAAAACAACTCCTAGAGTTTCTCTGAAAACAAAAAGAAGCCTTCACCTGGGACTACACAGACATGAAAGGGATTCATTCCAATCTATGTACCCATCATATATAAATCTAAGAATATTTTTGTCCTATGAGACAACCCCAGAGGAGAATGAAGCCCGCTCTGAAAAACATTATCAAGGAAGAACTTCAAAAGTTGTTGGATGTAGGATTTATTTACCCCATTTCAGATAACCAATGGGTTTCCCTATTGATGGTTTCCCCCAAGAAAAATGGTAAATGGTGGATATGTGTGGATTACAAAGAATTAGATAAGGCAACATGGAAAGACTACTTTCCGTTACCACTCATTGATCAAGTCTTGGATACTTTGGCTGAGAATAAGTTATTCTCCTTCCTAGAGTGATTTAGTGGGTACAAACAGATCCAAATAGGTCCCGAGGATTAAAATCACTTTCACATGCCCTTGGGAACATTCGCATACCGGGTCCTTCCATTTGGTCTCTATAATGCACCTGCAACATTCCAAAGGAAAATTATAGGGATTTTCTTTGATCTGGTAGATGACAGTGTTGAGATTTATATGGATGATTTTACTTGATACGGAGACTCATTTAATGAAGGGTTGGAAAATCTAGAAAAGGTTCATGAGAGATGTAAATGGGCACATGTCTCTTTGAGTACAGTAAAATGCCACATGATAATGGAGGAAGGAATAGTCTTGGGACATTTACTTTTAGCTGTTGGAATTCGAATGGATCTAGTTAAGATAAAGGTAGTATTGCACTTCCCAATACCCAAAACACCCACATAGGTACAGAGCTTTATCTGTTGTGCTAGTTATTATAGGCATTTTATAGAAAATTTTGCTAAGATAGCACATCCACTTTTTCAATTTCTGACAAAAGATGTAGACTTTGTGTGGACAAATCATTGTGATGCAGCCTTTGTGAAAATCAAGGAACTTATATGTAGAGCTCTGATCCTTTGAGGGTCGGACAAGACATTACCATTTCATATATCAGTTGGGGCAGTTTTGGGACAACAGGTGGCCAAGGTGCCATATGCAGTTTACTCTGTTAGTAAGAACTTGGCTCCTACAAGTTAAACTGCACAGTGATTGAAAAAGAATTCCTTGCTGTCATCTATGCCATCAACAAGTTTCATCATTATATTGCCGGGTATCCCACCTTTGTACACATTGATCACACAGAAATCAGGAATCTAATGAAGAAACCCATTACTCCTAGTCGTATTACAATATGGTTGTTGTTACTTCAAGAATTTGACATCGCCATAGTAGATAAAGTAGGAAAGGACAATGTGGTTGCTGATTTTCTGCCTAGACTAGATAATAATGCTAAAGGTACACTAGATGAGCATCATTTTGCAATCTCTTTTAAAACTCTGTGGTAGAAAGATATTGTTATCTATCTTGCTATAGGGAATGTACCTCGTCATTTATCATACAAGGAAAAAAAAAAAAATATTCATCATAGTACTTGATATTCATGGATGGTGGGCTACCTTTTTCACATAGGGGTTGTGTTGAAGCCCTGAAACTCGGGTCTACAACAAGGAGGATACCCACTCCGGTCTGGACCTTGGTTAGTAGCTCCTTTTCCATTTGGCATAGTGGGTCCTATTAGCTCTGCTACATATCTTTGATTTCTAAAGGTCGAAAATGAGCCTGGTCCTTGGTCATGCTCAAAAGAGACTCACAATGGTCATTTTCTCCTTCCCTTGCACTGCTCATTCTCCCCTCATTAGTCGTAAAAAATGATTAATTCCTTTATCAGGTTTAAGTTTAATCGTTATCGCAAGTCGCATCCATGTGTGTATAAAGGTTGTGTCCCTCTGTTTCTGCCGATGCGATATTGCGATGTGATCTGATCGCAATCGCACATCGCCATACATAAAGGCCCAAAACTAACAAAACACCCAATCTGATGACTCCTGTCACGCCCAATCACTCCTCCACCATCCGATCAGTTCTATCAAGATCGAACAGCCTTCACACATTTCACGCCCACAAAGTGATGGCACGTTAGCGCGTGATCGAGAGCGGTTTTTCTCTCTCCTTTGTCGCTATGTGTCACGCGCTGAATGGAATCGCATGCCCTCACCATTTTATCTCCTAATGCCCAAAGGCAACGCAATTGAGACCTCTTACTACTTAATCCTCTATCCTTGCCCGATAACCGTCACGCACCTTCCTCGCCCGACCACCATTGGATCAATTCTACCAAGATCTAATGGCCCACGCTCTTTCTGCTCCCACTTCTTCTGATATCCCCCGCCAAGTCATCTCTACCATCTATCCTCTTGATTCGACAACCAACCCTTCTCCTTCCTCCTACTCATCCACCTGCTATGCAGTCCATGTCTCTTAACTGTTCCGTGCTCTCGAAGGATGAAGGTGATCAGTCTACCAGTACCAGGTGCATTTCCTCCTCAACAACCACATTCAACAGATAGTATAGCAGAAGGAAGAGGACAACACTCGAGTAAATAATTGCATTTAATAGTTATGGGATTTCATCCTATATGACACCTCAGCCACCTGAGAGGAGAGCAGAGCGCAGGAAAAATATCAAAATTATCCACTGAAGCAAGCAAATGCACCAGAGACTCCATCAAGCAGTTAAAGTGGTTGGTGGTCAGTTATGACCCCTCCATAATTAGAATGGCCGAGTGCCTTTGTAATGAAACTCTATATATATCTAGAAACAAGATGTAATCATGGTGGATGGTTACTGTTTTGATGTAAGGTTCAACTTCTAGAGACTGTAACTGCTTTGATACTTGTAGTGTCTCGTCTTCATTTTTAGCTAATACAAGCTTCTTTTGTTGTTAATTGCTCACTTTCCATTCCTTTTCTATTCCAGACAGTGCCTTATATGCTGTTTTCCTAAACTCTTGATGTTTAGCATTAGAGGAGCTGTCATCCTACCTCTGTGTTAAAATCTTGGATGTATCAGTGAATGAGTTATTCAGGTTTCTTTTCACCTAATTCTAGAAAGTTGCCATCCTATCTATACATTAGGGAATTATATTTGTAGACCTCTTTACTGGTTGCATCCGGCCATCAGATGGTTTTTTGCATCTGCTAGTGTGGTCAATATTCTTTATATTCACCCAATCCTTAAACTGCGAGTAATTTGTGGTCTAAAGCCTTGTAGTCTTGGGGTGTTCACGCATGTCTAGAGTCAAGCAAAGTAGAACTGGATATCTAGCTTGAATAAGCATCATTCCTTCCATTCATCCATCTGCAACATTAAGTTGAATTTGTAATGTCCCGAGCATCTCCAAGCTACAACCTAGGAGAGTTTCTTAGGGTGATAACATTAATTGGTACCGTTGCTGGGGAGAGGAGATTGAAGCTCAGCTTCCCTGGGAGAATGACACAGCTCCAGCTTTGATGATAGATAAAGTCTGGGAACTGGTTGTAATCATCTATTTGGAAACTCTACTAGAGAACCAACCTAGTGGCAACTCCACATTATAGTTCTGGCTTAGTTTGTGAGGCATACCTAGAGAAATCCTCAAAAATCACTAGCTGACCCAGTGCCTGACCCTGAGAAGATCGTTAAGCAAAAGGAAAATATCACAGAAAGGAGCATCAGGATTAGGTAAGTCTAAAAAATCTTATGAATCACTGCAAGAGAAGGCTATAGCTGGGAATGTGCATTTTGAAGATATAGAGCCTAGCATGGTTAGTGAAGGAATACCTTCAGAGATTCATAAAGCTCCTTGTTCATTTATTTCCCCTTAGGATCTTAGTCCAAAGAAAGTATCCCATACAGTCCATCATATTCCTTGGTCTCTACCATCTATTTCATTGCTCCCTACCATTCAATCTGCTAGTATACTTCAACCCATCCCAACCATGGCAAGCTCGCAAGCATCCTCAGAGATGGAAAGAATCATAGTTGCTAGGTATGGACCTTTGGTCTTGCCTATCCCTTTGAATGCCATGCCTGCAGGAGAATATCAGAAATACATGCCTAAGTTCACTGGTACAGGGAGAGTAACAGTTGAAGAACATCCAAGGGAGGGGGTGAAATATAAACCATCTCTACTTGATAAGGTCAAATGCCCTAAACTTTTTGAGGTAGGTGGTCAAATCAACCCGCTTCTACAATTCTTTGATGAACTGGTTGACATGCACATTGACCAAGAGAAAGAAACCTTTCATGGAAAGGTAAAAACGGGTCGATTCTCAATATGATGATTGTTTTCTCCAATGGGATGCATTGAAGGAAAGGTAGGGAGATCCTGGTAAATTCAATGCTCTGTGGACTAGACCCTTTTGTCATCAATCAGATCTAGGGGAATAATACTTTCATGCTGCAAAGTATAGAAGGAGAAACAATTTTGATGACCCAGTAAATGGGTAGTTTTGAAAATTATGTTGTTTAAGGTCTTTAGACCTTAAAGTTGTAAACATGTTGTTTTATCAGTTTTAGTGTAAGCTTCATTAGACTCCATGCCTGTTGGGACACAAGGAAATTTTTCTCATCTGCTTTGACAGGAAAGGAAATGATCTATAGTTCTTGAGACCTCATAGGGAGGATCTCATCCCCAGAAGGAGCTAGTGTTAGCTCTGCTACATATCTTCGATTTCTAAAGGTCAGAAGTGAGCCTGGTCCTTGGTCATGCTCAAAAGAGACTCACAACCATCATTTTCTCCTTCCCTTGCACCACTCATTCTCCCTTAATCAGTCCTAAAAAATGATTAATTCCTTTATCGGGTCTGGGTTTAATAACTATCGCAAGTCGCATCCATGTGTGTATAAAGGCTGCACCCCTCGATTTTCGTCGATGCGATATTGCGATGCGATCTAATCACAATCACACATCGCCAATGTAAAGGCCCAAAACTACCAAAAAAACCTAATCTGATGACTCCCGTCGCACCCAATAAAGCCACTCGCCCGATCACTCCTCCACCATCTGATCAATTTTGTCAATATCGAATGGCCTTCAGACATTCCGCGCCCACAAAGTGAGGAGAAGGAGCATACTCAGGCAGAGAAGAAGGTTAAAGAACAAGAAACCCCGAGAAAAACATCGAAGAAAGAATAGAAAGGAACACAAGAAAAGGGGCGAGCTGCCAAAACAAGGGATGATAAAATTGCACCAACACCCAGGGAGAAAAGACTACAGAGCAGGGTAGAACGGACTGAGAAAGTCCAAGTGAGTAAGGGCACCCCTAAGGCAACCTCAGCCAAGTTAAAGGAAAAAGTCCCCTCAGCCAAGCAGGCCAAAAGAGTGCCCTCGACTTCTACAGGAAAACAACAGACTATTTCTACAGGAAGTTTAAAAACAGCTTCTACAAGAAGCCAGAAAGCAACCACTACAGGACTTTCTACAGGAAGTCCGAAACAAGGACAACAGAAGGAGAAGTCAGCCGAAATTCTAGCTAGGGAGGTAGTAGTTGTGCTAGCCACCCTAAGTACCTCTCCCAAGCCAAAAGAGAAACAAAAGAGGGAGACTCCTCTGTATTTTAAAGCGAGAAGGAGTGTGAGGATTAAGACTAGCAGACCCCAGCCTCCATCAAAAGAGCCATTCACAATTGTGGATACCCCTACCACACCAAAGGATAGGTCCCCCTCCAAGGCATGCATTACTTATGAGCGGGGGAGCCTGAAAACATCCTCATGGAGGGAAAGAATGGAGAAATTGAGCTCAGAAGCCTCTCTATAGGATGTTGAGGCTATTCTACAGGAAACTTTGGCTAGGCTGAAAGAAACTGAGCAAATGGAGGAAAGAGTAGCCAAGTCACCACAGCAGGAGGAGAAGACAGATATCATCATGGAACCAAGCCCCCAGCCCAGCCTGGGCTCTTATTATAACTTTTTGGAGGCCAGCAAAATTATTCCTCAAAAGTTCACAGTGCCACTATTTCTAGAACTAGAGGAAGAAAGAGTACTAACCCACACTTGGATGAGGATCGCTAAATCCAAGGGGGTAGCAGATATAGGGCCTCTAGAGGAAAGGCTCAAGGAAAC
>APFE031306387.1:267931-287368 GCA_000404065.3 Pinus taeda
ATACTTAATACATTAAAAAATTTAAAATGTAAAAATTGTTAAATTTAGAAAATAATTATTTACATTTCATACATTAGAAAATTTAATGTCAAAAAATAGATCTTTTAATAAAAGGGCCTGATGCAGAATCATTAGTTTTTTAAATCAACATGCAAATCACTAACATTCTAAAATTTAATGTACACACAAAATTTAAAGTGCCAAAAACTATTCTCTAAAAAAATATATGTGTTTTACATCGCCCCTTTTCAAAATCAGGTCACTTTTTTTCTATCTCTACGAAACAGGTAACATTATCAGTTCCATTTCAAAGTTTACATTGTTTATTTCACACTGCTTTTTAAGATTGGACTTCACATGGTTTATAAGATTGGGATCACCACAAGTAAGGATAAGATCATCAACATAAAGAACAAGAATGATAAGAGACTTACCCACTTTCTTGGTGTAGACAGTATTATCAGAATGACACCAAGAAAAGCCAATATCTAAATGAAAGCTATCCATTTTGGCATACGAAGCCCAAGGGGCTTGCTTTAGACCATAAAGGGATTTCTTAAGCCGACATACAAGGCTGAAGTCTATTTGTATAAATGTAGGAGGTTGTTCCATATAGATTTCTTCATGCAAGTCCCCATACAAGAAGGTGGATTTGACATCCATTTCATGGACTTCCCATTTGAAAGAGGCAGCAAGGGAAAGAACAAGGTGGATAGAGTTCATTTTGGCAACAGGGGATAAGGTTTCATTATAGTCAATGCCTTGAACTTATCAAAATTCCTTAGCAACAAGATGAGCTTTATAGTTTTCAACTTTTCCATTTGGTCCAAACTTGGTTCTATAAACCCATTTGCATCTAACAGGTTTTTGTCCCTTTGGAAGAGGAACAAGGTCCCATGTATCATTTGCCAATAGTGAATGATGTTCTTCATTCATAGCCACGTCCCATTCTGGATGGCATGAAGCTTTTACGAAGGTGTCAAGGTCATAATTCACTGAAACTTGAGTGAGTAAAGAAGAGGCTCTATCAAGCTGAGAATGTGTAGGGCACTGATTTGTAGGATCGCCCGCAAGACAACCTATTGCATCCCGAGTAGTGTGGACCCATTTTGGAAGCTAAGGAGTTGAAGGAGGATCTTGAGAAGGTAGGGGAGGATTGTCATCCTCGCTATCATCATTTAAATAAGGAATATTTTCAGAAGTATAAATGATAGAGAAAGGTGGCACATCTGCTGAATTAGGCTCATAGGCCGATATATTTTCAACAAACTTTAAATCTCTTCTAATGATAACATTTTTGGATTTAGGTTGAAGAAGTCTATATCTTTTGACATCTTCAGAATATCCAACAAAAATACATTTTTCACTCTTAGGTTCTAAGGCTTTATGTTTTTCATTTGGAATATGGGCCCATGCTTCACTTCCAAAAACACAAAAATGACTTACATGTAATTTAATTGAACTACATGCTTCTTTTGGAGTGATATTGTTTAAAACCTTAGTAGGAGTGTGATTTACTATGTAATTTGCACAAATAATTGCTTCTGCCCAAAGATTTGACTAAGTCCTTTAGATTGAAGTATATGATTATCCATTTCCTTTAAGGTGTGATTCTTCCTTTTAGCTACACCATTTTGTTGTGAAGTATATGGAACAATATGTTGCAATTGAATCCATGCTTAGTGCAAAATTTGATGAATTTGTTGTTAACATATTTTCTACCATTATCAGATATCAACTTAAGAATTTGATGTCCAAATCGTTTCTCAACAAAGGCCTTCAATGCCAAGAACATGTTAAAGACTTCACTCTTGAGTTTTAAGAAGTATACCCAAGTGCATGTGGAGAAATCATCAATGAAAGTTAAGAAATACTTGTAGCCAGAAAATGAAACAACTGGAAGTGGAACACATAAATCACTATGCAGAAACTGTAAAGGGGCTGAGGCATTCCAAGAGGCATGTTTTTCAAAACTATCCCAATGATGCTTTCTAAGCACACATCTAGAACAAACACTATCTCTGCAAGATAGCATAGGAAGACTTATGACCATATTTTCATTACATAGATTTTGAAAGGAGCAATTTTTTAAGTGACCAAATTTCTCATGCCGTACTTTTCTCAGTTCATCATTATGAGCAATGAATACTGAGGGAAGAGTTGGTGACCCAAAATTGTTAAAATTATACAACCTTTTATGATCATCAGCAATGTCAGTAGCTAAAATCTATCTAAGATCTCTTAGGTCCTTAATTACAACATCATGAGGTGAAAATTCAACAGTTTACCTTCACCTGAATGAGTTATCTGATATACAAATAAAAGGTTGCAGGATAAGGTAGGAACACATAATACAACATTAAATTGACCATTATCTGGATGAATAGTTCCAGTCCCTATAATATTAAGAGATATATCATCACCAACATATATATTTTCTGTGTTATAATTATTTAAAGAAGAAAACATGGCTTTGTTTTTGTCCATGTGATAAGAAGCTCCAGAATCAATGAGCCACTCATGAGAATGTGTAGAAGAAGATACATTTAGTGCACAACCAGACCGAGATGCTTGACAACCACATGTAGAAAGTGTTATTCCTGAAGATGAAGTTCAAGTTGAAGAGTGCTCCAAATGGATGTTATGCTTATTCATGACTGCTTCCAATGCTTCCTTCTTAAAGCATTTGGATTCTAAGTGGCCATTACGATTACAAAAGTTGCAATGGCTATCAATCTTATTCACTTTGTTTTCAATTGCCTTATCATTTTGCTGAGTTGATTTTTCATTTTGAGACTGAAATTTCTTAGGACCCTTGTTTGCTTTAGGACCATTGTTTCTAGGATGTTGCTTCTTAGGATTCCTTGAATTTGGTTGCTGCTAGACTACTAAGGCTTTCTTAGAAGAGTTTTTAGTATTAATAGTACCAAGATGTAAGAGTTTTTCTTCTTCTCTTATTAAAGAATCACGAAAGGCATCAAAAGAGGGGAACTTATAGGCTTTCCCTTGAGAAATAAATGCTTCTCTAGTAAAATGGGAAGTGGAAACAAATACAGAGTAGGCTAGTCCTAACTAAGTAAGAATGGAATAGATAAGGCTATCATTTTCTTTCTTAACTTTAACACCTTCTAAGAGAAGTATAAGGGTCTTGAACTTGGACAAATAATCTTAAATCGAAGAAAAAATATTGGGTTCCAATATAAGCAAATCATTTTTGAGTTGATGGGCTCTAATTTCATTTAAATTCTAAAAACTTTATTGAGTTGTTTGATTGCTTCGCCAAGGGATCAATTTCTACGATATGGAATCTAAGGTGTGGAGAAATAGACATCCCTATCAATTCACGTGCTTTATATTTCTTATTTTCCGATTTCAATTTCTTATCTTCATCTTTAGTTTTAGACTCTTTCCCTGAGGCTATTCTATAAACACCTTTACTTCTAAGTAGATCCACAATGTAGGGTAGCCATTGGAAGTAGTTGGTGCTATCAAGAATAACTAGGCATGGACTTTCCATTTTAAATGAAAATGAAGTAGTATATGTTGAAACTAAGTGTTCCAATGGAAAGATCTCAAAAAATTAGGCCGATTCAAAAAAATTAGCTTTGAAAACGACTTTCAGATGAAAAAGTTATGGCTCTTTGAAGAAACGTTGTTGAAGATGTCGAGGAACCACGTGAATGTTGGGAAGTGAATGATAATGTTATATTTAGAAAATAAATCACCCCCTTTCCAAACATATCTAATTATCTCACTTAAGAAAAAAATATTACTTTATGTGACCCAGTTTTATAAATAAGTGGAAGTCACCATTATAATGGTACTTTATGAATTAACCACTAAATTGTAACTTAAATAAAAGATAAAGTGACTTTAGAATTATAAGTGACTCACTTTTTATAATGGGTGAGAACATTTTTACATAAAGTAGCTTTAAAACATAAGTTACATGTGCTTTTTGAAAAAGTAACTCAGCAAAAAGAAAGATTTGAACATAAAACCCCTATTCTCATAAAGTAAATTTGGACCAAGTGAGCTAAATGAAAAGGTTAGTAAATTTTAGAAAAGACGATGGGTTTTTCTTTTATTGTTCACTATAGCTTTTAGGTGCGTGCTTACTTGAGAAACCCATTTTTGACTGTAAAACAACAAAAACAACCACACAAACCAAATGAATAAGAAAAAGTATCCAACCCTTGCGGCTTAGAGTTAGATATGGTCAGAAACTAAATATTTTCTTCAATGTTTCTGATTTTTCGAGATCACACTAAGGTGCAATGGACAAGAGAATACACATGAGAAAAATCCTTTCTTTTTGTTTCTAGTTTGCCCAGATTGCACAAAGTCACGGGGCAAAGAGCATACACAAAAATGAAAGATATAGATCCGATAATATAAAAAATTATTGATGACTATAAACTGAAATAAACAGAGAGATAAATACCTATAACTGTAAATAAGGAATGCATACCTCAAAATCTTAATAATGATGTAGCTAGGGCTACCAAAAAAAATTTCGCATGAAACGAAAGGGGATCCTCACTAGAACTTATGCTCCTAACACCATAGAGTAGTCCTCTCAGCCTGAAAGTGGTTATAAACAATAGCTCTAGGAATCAACTGTCAGATGAAACTGTGTCAGCTTCAGATTTGGATCACCAATGGATGCATTCATTGAATAGCTCTGATACCATGTAGGAATTTACAGGGTAAATTCCTTAGATAGAACACCAAAGAGCACCACTTACAAATAGGTCACAGATCAATACACTAGTATTCATGGCGTGGTCAAAACCCTCAAAGAGGGAAGCAGTCCATAGTGTGAGCCAACACGACCTCTTCGAACAATTTATTAATGTAAAAGAAATAAAATTTACATAAGCTTCTCTCATGAATAGTCACCTGAAAAATGACCCTCCATGCTCTTTGAATAGAGATCATGGACCAATTGGGTGCGAAGCCACAGATCAAACATCGATAATACTAATGTAATGACCCCCTCAATTTATAGGGAACATAGAAATATTATCATGCATAGGAGACATGCATATGATAGCAACATATGCATGTATCGTGTGCACTACACTAATATGCGTGCTAATTAATTATGGAAAATGTCCAAAAATAAGATAGTGAATTAATTGTCGAAGTGTTAAATAAAACTAACTTACTAGAATGTAAGGAATGTAAGGAATATATGTTGCAAAGTACTTATTATATATAGAATTAATACATCATTCAAAGATATATATAAAAATAAGGGGATTTTATTAACTAAAAGGAAAATATATATTATATATTGCATATCAAATGAAAAGGAGCTAACTATATAAGCTCTAAATTTAATATTAAAAGGTTATAATTTAATAAAATACTAAATTAATTCTTTAATAAAAGAAAATTTAATTAACTCCATTTATAGTCACTTAAAGGAGATATTAAGTGATGAATGTCAATAAATAAGAATATGACCTCTTCTTTATACATAGTGAGAAGCCACAGAATGGACAGAGGTAAGCAACCGTACCTTATGATGGAAGTGTTGAGGGTTGAAGGGCGGTGACGTTTGGAATATAGAGGGAATGAAGGAAGCAACAAAAGGGGGGAGAAATAACACATGGAAAGATTCTATTTTCTTAACTATGGGGATGTTTTCACTGTGGAGGATGTTTTACAAAGAGAATCTATGGAGAAAAATTTGGTAAATTGAGTAATCGTTCTTGGGGTTTTGGGCATGGGGCTAGAAGACTTCAAATATGAAGTCTTCTAGATCTGGCGAACAAATAGATTAATCCCCAGATAGGCTAGGAGGAAAAGTCGGTTTGGTAGCGGGAGAAGGAACAACAAATACCTTCAAACAAATAACCACGTATTTTTCTAAATACCAATTATTTGCATGGATGAGTAAATTGAAAAATTGTGTATCTTTTATGTCTTTTATGGAATGTTTGATGTAAATTATAAATTTAGGGCTTCATTTCTTGGAAAAATGGTTAAATTAGGGCTTTCATTCTGCTATTTTGACTATCAAATTTTAGTCTCTAGTTATATTTAAAATTTAGGGCTCTTCATACTCATAGGCTGTTCTCAGAGCTTTACAATTATTAAACTAGTCAATTTTATGAATTCTAGGCCTTACAACTAATTTATTAATAGATAAAAAAATATTGATAACAATGGTAAAATAATTGTTATTATATTATTATTTTTAAACATTGGCAAAACCTATCATGATGTGAAATGAATAGTGGGGACAACCATCGCTAGTTGTTATCCATGAATGTACATTCACTTATCCTTGTCCATATGGAGTAGGTTTTCACTCTTGTTAGTTGCCTCTTGCTTTTAAGTCATTAATCTATTCCGTTACATTCTTACATTCCAAAAAGACAAATTCTTAACCAAACAAAAATAATTTGAAATTGTAAAACAATTCATAATATCACTTTAAATATAAATTAATAACATATTTATGATAAAATTTAAAATATTGTTTAACAAAAACAAAATTTTAATATATTAATTAAACTTTCAGCTTAATATAAATAGTTTATCATTAAAAAAAATATTTTTTCATGCTACCAAATTTACAGATAAAATTTTAAAAGATAAATTATTTTTTTGTAAAGCTTTAGTAGGACTCTCCATTTCATGTCCATTTACACACCCACTACGGGGAAGGTAGTGCACGATTTTGAACCAAGACTTCCGGTTCGGTGAGACTTCATTTCCACGGCCAATTGCCACTTGAGCTCCCCATGTAAAACAAATTTAAAAATAAATTATTATATATAAAAAATTTGATAATTAAAATATTAATATAAATTACATAATACTTTTACTCAGATTAACGATTTAATCATTGTAAAATATAAAATCCAAAATTCAAATCCTCCATAAATCATATTAAAAAAATCACATAATATTTCTAATGTAACGTAACTAAATTGGATAACTCACCAATTACATTCAACAAAATTATCCAAAACTCAACTGACATTATCTTAAATTTATATGCTTAATCTTGTTATAACACACTACTTATGATATTATAATTTCATGTTCAAAAAATTATTCAATTGATTAAAAATAAACTAAAATTTATTTGAAAGCGAAAGTCAAAGAGTTGAAGTCCGTACATTCTATTATGGATTCAAATAGATTAAAAAAATTCGATATTTATATGTTCTCTTTTTAATATTTATAAAGTTATGATTTACAGTGTAGTGCAAATTTTTTATACATAAGCTTAAAGTTTATGCTTATCCCTTATATTAATAAAATCATCCCATCATAAAATCGAAGTCCAAAGTATGTGTACTTTAATTTGTGGGATTAAAATATCCAAATTTCCAAAGTATGTGCACTCTTTAAATCAGTGAGTTCAATTTCCATATGTGGATACTAATAATGAGCATCCATTATTGTGGTCATCTAGGGATTATATGGAGAGGTCTTTGTTGATTAAAGGAAATATTATTAGGACAGCCATTATTTGTTTTATAAAAATAGTGACTCTTTCAAGATTGTGGAAGGACATGGAAGTATCTTCTCCATGAAATCCGATCTCCATGTCCCACTTATGAATTTTTAATATTATTAAAATTAGATTTTTAATAAATTTTTTCAATTTGGTTAAAGTTTTTATGAGTTATTAATAAAAACATTTAATTATATGATTAATGTTTTAATTATTATTATTATTATTTATTAATTTAAGGGCACTGTCAAATAAATACTAAATGGTGTATGAATTTTTATTATTTGACATTTTTGGTTTTGAATTTGTAAGTTTTAAATGAAAACCATGTGATCTTAATCATTAGGCCCCTTCAAATTAAATGATATAATATTTAAGTAATGTAATTTTTTTTTTTTTTCTTCCTCATAATATTTATATTATTTAAGAGTAATTGATTAATATTTATTTTTCATTAAAACATTAATTCAAATATTATTTAATAATTGATTTATAATTTTAATTTTTATTAAAAGATTAATTTTAGATTTTGCTTTTGTTATATATTTAACTATAATAATTTGAGATAATATTGTTATTTTTTTATTATTAATTTCGAGAGATATTTAAATATTTTTTTCTCCTATGTTTATAAGTAATATGACAGTGTTGTAGTGTTTTCTTCTCAATGATGTATGAAAAGAACCCACCTAAGATCGGGGATGACAACGGAGCTTAACAATACAATTGACTGCTAAACATTATAGATCTGCAGCTATTGACAGAAACAAAACCTGCCAAAATTCTAATCTATGTTGCAATCATAGTTAAATAGTCAAATAAAGAGTAATAACCAGCAAAAATATCTAATGGAAACTAGATATGTAAAGAATGATTTTAATATAGCACCTATGATGGGAACAAATATATGTTACTAGTCCCCCTCTATGGGATAGGTTCTTGGCTATCCCCAAAAGCTTTCAGCTTCTGTAGAGTCTCTCTCCTCTATAATACATAAACTCAACAAAAATATGGTGTGCGACAATGAAAATAATTAAAGTTACAAGAGTGAGTGCAACAATGAAAATAATGAAAAGTAAATAATGAATGGAAAACCCTCCTAATTATAACAAAATATTAAGTTATCCTCGAACAATGAGCAATAATAAAATATTATTGATCCCATTCTTAGAATAACCAATTGGAATATTTTATTATATTTGCTTATGAGGGAAAAAATATTTAAACTTTTATTTAGAAATAATAAATAAATAAATAAATGATTTAGTTATTATCTCAATGAATTAGTTCAAGAATAATAAACAAATAAGGATTTATTGAATTATTACTGAAGGATTTAGTCAAATTTAACAAAGAATAATAATTAATTAGTGATTAATTAATTATTCTTAGAGAAAATAAGAAAAATAATGATTTATTTGTTTATTTTTCATCATTGAGTCAAATTTGACAAGGAATAGTAATAAAACAGTGGTTAAATTAATTATTACAAGAAGAAAACCAAATAAATAATGATTTATTTAATTATTATTCATGGGTTTAACTATAAATTACTTAATAAAGGTGGTTTATTAGGTAATTTCTCACAGTGAAAGCAATTTTACAAGGGTAAAATTGGCTTTACATGACATACTTTAATCCATCTAGTAATTAGGCTAGATGACCATTTTTTTGGTGATAACAGATTGAACCCCAACGTACCAGTGTTAGATGAAAAATGTATGACTTAAGTATGTTGTAAAGACACAATCAGTTAGACAACACAGGGGAGTCAAGGAGAGACAGAGAGAGACCAATGAAGTTGAAGCTGAGACAGGATAGTGACAGAGGGGGCAAGACTGATGCAAGTCTCTTTTTTTTTGTGGTACCAGAACTCAATGAGGCATGGGAGGCATACCCATACTCGACGAGATAACTTAGTACAAAAATAATGTTTTGCCGAAAAATATGAAACTGAGAAATAAACTACATGCTAAATGGTACATGACATGCTGACATAATAGAGCCATAAAATAATGCAATGGGTCCCATATACATAATGCACCTAGTAAAAATATGAGCTAGGACTGAATACGATAATATCTGAGTACATGAGATACAGAGTCCCTTCCCTCAAAAAATGGGTGGGAGGGAGGGTAGAACAACCAAAGAAGCCTTGTTGAATAAAGAAGGGCTCTACAAAACTGAATGGATCATATGGAGAGACTTGCATGCTATGAACACTGGGATTGGTAGGAACCGACGCGTCAACTCTGTGGAACTACATCTGAGGCTATAGCATAATAGATATGGATCCGGGCATGTGGGGGGTTATCTAAAGGTCCACCCCCTCATGACGTCTGAAACATCTCACACATACTTGGGAATCACTGGTACAATCTGTTGCATCACTATACCATCAAATGTATGGATTATGAATATGAAATGACCAAGTCAAAGGGAAATGATGAGACCCTCTGCTCAATCCAATGTGCCTAACAAGAATGGAAGCTGGAACCAAGATACACTGCCTATAGGCCATTCTTTTGGAATAAATGAACTGATGTTGACAAAGTAGGGTCCGCGATAGATGAGGCAATAAGGAACCTCAACTAAAGCACGAGGTAAAATATTAATGTGACTGATGGACTGACATCATGGATAATAGGGAAAGGGGACTAAGGGAGAAATGGATGACTACCCTTGTCAAAGCATAAAGTACATGGTTGACCTGGTAGCAACTGACTTAACTTGAGAGGGGATAGGGACAGTGTGACTCGAGGCCAAAATGGGCAACACAAGATGGACAATATGCACATATGGATGTAATATTGTGACATGAGATAATGAGACATGAAATAGACTCCAAGGTTGCAAGGGTGACTCATTGCAGATGCTCTGAACAAGGGTGACTCGATGACATGGCCACACAGACTAGGCCCAGTGGGGACCATGAAAACATGAGTAAATGATGGTTACTCATGATGACAATTGACATATGGTATGACAAGTTTTAAGAGGAGGTGGAACTCAAAGTACAAGTGTATCTTTATAACAAAATTTGATTTTGAGGGGCGATGAAGTGACCTTTCTTGGAAAAATGGATTCCTGGTGAAATGTCAAATCGTAAAAAACTAAGGAAGACCCATTTTGGAGCTCAGTGAAAGATTTCCAATGCTTCTGATGGTTCATCCAACTGAGCTATGGTTTAGTCGCAATGGGTGATAGAAAAAATGAAAATTTTTCTATGAAATGATGTTTTCCCTCCAATTTGAGAGGAGGAGAAGGCTCTAAATCTTATGGAGATCATAGCAGAAAAAGCTACCATTGGAATCACAATCTACAACTTTTATGCAAGTGACCTTACTTATCTAAAGGTGGCCTTAATGTTTCTTGGAATGATGGATCATGGTGAAGAATTAAGGGAAGAGGAAAACAAGAATGAACTACTAAAGGAGGTCTACAATCATCCTTGTGCACTAAGTCAAACATGGGAACTATGTGGAAATAGAGTAGAATATTTGAAGAGATGGTATCAAACATCTACAATATACGATGGGCATATTGCTCACCTGAGAGGCCGATAGGATAGACTATCCAAGGAATGGGAGGATAATCGACCATACCTAGATCCAGTGAGATCTAGGCCGAGACTTATGTGAATATGGCTAGGGGAAAACCATCATGCACCCAAACATGGGATATAGATCTAGTATGCAAAGGTGGGAATGATGCCCCCCTAGTAGGAGGAGTTTGTGGAGTGCCATTGTGTTCCAAGTGCTCGAAAAAGGGATTCAGGCATGTTGGCCCAACTTGGCACGAGATCTTCCAAATGATGGTAAGGAGATGTAGGGGCCTATGTGGCCCCAAGTATGCTATGGGTGTACTGGATGTATTTAAAGCTATGGCTCCAAAAAAATTTATGATACATAATATAACTATTCATTTTATATTGCGATGATGGTTCACCATTTGTTTTGTTTATGGTTGTCTTTTGTGGTATGCATGCAATAAATGTTTGTGGTATACATGCAATAAATGCCAATCTAGAATATTGTTTGCAATGGTATCTACATGGTTATTTTGGGCTCTAGGCACATCACTGAATGTAATGGTTTCAAATTCACATGCGAACAGCTTAGCTCGTAGATATTTTCTAAATAGGATGTTATGATTTTAACCTGCAAAAGATACCCAAATACATAATATGCAACGAAAAATACCCAGAACATAGAATAGTGAGATTCAACAACAAATACTTTATTATTCAGAAGCAATGTTCACTGGCCTCTTCGAGGGGGCAACCTCCAATAGAGTAGAGCTCGATTCAAAAATAAGACACACGATGCTCCTCGCACGGAGTCTCTATCCTTTATATATGACTCATACATGTAATACCATGGATCAATACCATGGGTTTTATTAATACCATCTACCTAATATTAGGCCCATTTGCAACTAATTGTGGTCCCGTAATAAATAGCGGGTTAACCACTTACAATTATTAATATGGGCTTTATCGACTCTTTATTATGACATGATCCCACTACATAAATAAGGGGGTTAGGGTGGGACCCTAACATGCCCTCCCCCTTAAGAATAGCCTTGTCCTCAAGGCTGAAGCTGTGGAAACTGCTGAAGAATAGTGGCTGGTTCCCAAGTTGCATCTTCCAGAGAGGTGTCTTTCCACTTGACGAGGACTTCCTTAATCACTCGGCCATGCAGGGGTCATTCTCGTGTCTCCATGACCTATTCAGGTTGGAGCCAGATTGACCCTTCCTCGTCCAATTCAGGTAGACTGGTTTGAATTATGCAATTTTTCCCAATCACTTTCTTGAAGCATGAGACATGGAAAACTGGATGGATTTTTGCCGTAGGCGGCAAAGCCAACTTGTATGCTACTTCTCCAATGCGTTGAAGTACTTGATATGGTCCGTAGAATTTTGGAGATAGTTTCTGACAACCCTTGTCTTTGAGTGATGTTTTCTTATAGGGTTGCAGCCTCAAAAATACCTAATCCCCTTCCGGAAATCTGCGCTCTGAGCGATCCTAATCTACCTGTTGCTTCATACAGTTTTGAGCTTGATGAAGATTCTCTCTAAGATGGGCAAGCATGGTTGAACGAATTTCTAGGAGTTGATCTACTGCTTGTACCTTAGAGCATCCTTTGATATAAGAAGTAGGGGAAGGAGGGAGTTGACCATATATTGCTTCATAGGGAGTCATTTTGGTGGTGGTATGATAGTTGGTGTTATACCACCATTCAGCCAGAGGTAACCACTGAACCCACAGATGTTTCTTTTCTGAAGTAAAACACCTAAGGTAGGTTTCTAGACATTTGTTGATGGCTTCAGTTTGAGCATCTGTTTGTGGATGATAGGAAGTGCTGAGTTTCAGATGGGTGCCTTGTAGTCTGAAGAGTTCCTGCCAAAAATTACTGGTGAAGATTGGGTCACGATCGAACACAATAGAAGTGGGCATGCCATGCAATTTGAAGATCTGATCCATGAAGGTTTGAGTGACCAAAGTTGGTGTAAGTGGATGGGGTAGGGCACATAAATGAGCATACTTCGAAAGTCTGTCCACAACCACCATGATGACTGACTTGTTTCCGGACTTTGGAAGACCTGTAATGAAATCCATAGAAACCTCCGTCCATATTGATGCCAGGATGGGCAATGGTTGTAATGTGCTTGGTGCTTTGACAATCTCCCCTTTGTGGCATTGACATACATCGCATTCTGCTACAAAAGTAAGGATGTCCTTTTTCATGCCTATCCAAAATAATGATCTTCTGGTGCGAGCATATGTCTTCTGAAAGCCTGAATGTCCTACGAGGGGGGATGAGTGCAATTCTGCCAAAATGTGACTTTTGAGACTGGATGTTGGTGACATTACGACTCTGCCCCTGTAGCGAAGAATCTCATTCTACCACGAGTAGCCCTTGGCGGGATTTGGATCCGCATTCAATTCAGAAATGAGTTGGGAGAGCCCGGGATGTGAAAACCATTCCCTGCGAGCCTCTTCAATCCATTCTGGAATGGGAAGGGAAATTGCTAGCAGGGTGTTGTCTTCCTCAGATTAGTGAGATAATGCATCTGCTACCCTATTTTCTTGCCCTTTTTTGTAAACGATCTCATAATCATATCCCAGCATTTTGGCGAGCCATTTATTTTGTTGTGGGGAGGATAGACATTGCTCCGAAAAATATTTAGGTCTGTGATGGTCTGTGCAGATTTGGAAATGTCGCCCCAGTAAGTAAGGTCGCGAGGTCTCTACTACATGTAAGATGGCCATCATTTCCTTCTCATAGGTAGATTGACCCAAATTCTTCCCAATTAGTTGTTGGCTTATGAAGCCCAAAGGTCGACCTTCCTGCATTAAAACTGCCCCAATACCTGTACCCGAAGCATCACATTCAATGACAAAAGATTTGGTGAAATCCGATAGTGCTAAGACTGGAGTGGAACACATGGCCTTTTTGAGATCTATAAATTCCTATTGTGCATCCTCATTCCAGAAGAATGATTTTTTTTTTAGGAGTTGCATAAGGGGCTTCGCTATGTGACCATAATTGTGGATGAATTTGCGATAATAGCCTGTGAGACCCAAAAATCCTCTCAGGCTCTTCAAAGTCTTAGGTTGAGGCCAATCTTGCATTGCCTGGATCTTTTTGGGGTCCACCTTGACACCTACACGCCCCACAATGTGGCCCAAATACTCAACTTCTTCCATGCCAAATGAACACTTGGACATCTTAACAAATAATTGATGCTTGTAGAGAAGTTGCAAAAGTAGATCTACATGTTGAAGATGTGTGGCCCATGTGCAACTATAGATGAGGATGTCATCAAAGAAGACAAGAACAAATTTCCTGAGATATGTTTTGAGAAGATGGTTCATATGGCTCTGAAAAGTAGATGGGGCATTACAAAGACCAAATGGCATGACCAAGAACTCATAATGGCCTTCATGAGTTCGGAAAGCAGTTTTTGGAATGTCAACTTCCTTCATACGAATTTGGTGGTAGCCTGAGCGAAGATCTAGCTTAGTGAAGAATTGAGCCCCATTGAGTTCATCGAGCAAATCATCAACTGCCGGGATGGGAAATTTATCTTTGACTGTCAACTTATTAAGGGCCCTGAAGTCTGGACACATCCTCCATTCCCCATCTTTCTTGAGTCCCATGACCACTGGTGATGAATAAGGACTAATGTTGGGACGTATGACCCCTGCTTCCAAAAGTTCCTTGATTATTTTTTCTATTTCATTCTTCTGGGTGAATGGATATTTTTAGGGGCGCACATTTGGTGGTTGGGCCCCAGGAACCAAGGTGATGCTATGATCATGTTTCCCTCTCGAGGGTGGAAGCTCATGAGGCTTGTCAAAGACTGACAGATGGTTATTTAAAATTTGTTGCATCTCTGGGTGAATCGGCAGAGACTTAGTTTCGACTCCCTGTATGGCATTAAATTGAGCTATAACTCCATGATTTCCCTTTTTTAGCAATTTTTCCATCCTATGCGAGCTAATGATAGAGGGGGCTCTCGCCTGGAGTCCACGGAGGGTATGTGTGGAGTTGTTTTGCTTAAAACTCATATATAACTCCTAGAAATCCATTGTGATTGGCCCCAGAGTGCGAAGCCATTCAGCCCCTAGGACAATGTCACACCCGCCCATGTGTATTGCAAACATGTGGGTCTTCAACTGATAATCCCCCATTTGAAGTTTGACATTTTCACAGTGGCCTTCACATTTCATTCTTCCCCCATCCGCGATTTGGACTTGGAAGTTAGAAAATGCTCATACAAAACAATGCACTGCTTCTACGACTTTTTGATGGATGAAATTATGTGTACTTCCACTATCAATCAGGACTACTACTGGGCGATGTTTAATAAAACCTTCGATTTTGAGAGTTTGAGGTGAAGAAATCTGTAGTGTCCTATCTAGGGTGCTAGACTGGGCTAAATTTATTATTGACCAGGGTGCGTAGACTTAGAGGCGTGTGCCTAAAATATATAGACATAAAGAATCTAATCTAAACCTACTCTTCCTAAATTACAATGCTGTGATTTGACTTAATATCAAACTATCAACTAAATATCAACTAAGTATCAAACTATGTATCACTGTTAACTAATATTCAATTCATAAAATGCTGTGTCTCACTGTAATTAAAGATTTTGGTCTCCTTACAGAGACATCAAACATAAAACCTCTGTTCAGTGCTACTCAACATTCATGAACATTCATTACAATCATGCAAAGTGAAAACTGTAAGCAAAAAGTTCATGACAGTGCTTTACAAGGTAACCCTGGATCGAATCCCTTACAGGATATGATTCACGATCCAAATGATAGTCTATTCAAGCGCATGCATAAACATATAAACAACGCATTCATAAATACATAAATATAAACATTGATTTGATCACTGCGCATATATATCAATGTCAAATACCAATCAAATACTCTGACTGTAAACGTAATTAAAATGACATTGTAAACACAATTAAAATGACAAAAGTATACCATGTACGCAGGGCCCGTCCGCGTTCTTGGTATACTGAGCTTGTTATCCCACGATCACCGAATTAAAACAATGCACTATGATTATAATGCAAGTCTATTTGTATTAAGTCGAAGCTCTGTTCATGAATCAACAAGTAAAAACGTAACCGAACATACAACCGGGTTCAGACTTATATTTACATATGGTTCACATCCCTTGAAAATGGATGTACATTCATGAGTGGCTCTTGCCGCTTTTACCAAAACACAAAATGTTTCTATCCTAGCTGACACATATAAAAAAAAGGAAACAACTAAAAATCGATTTGGACTGTGACTGTGTGCTGTTGCTGCCTTTGTCGCCAACATGCCATAGTTGACCAGTCATTGACCGTGCATGTAGGAGGGTTGTTTCCGCTGCGGGATAGGTGCTTGTCCATGCTTGGACATTCCGCTTTTCACCCATACCTTTCACTTTGGCCTAGCTGTCATGCCATATGTCAAATAATAAGCCATTTACAGGATGTTGGGATTTCCTGTAGTCATTTTGCCCAAAAACTCCTAATTTTTTAACACAAAACCCTTAAATCAATTTAAATGCAATTCAATAACTATAAGACTATTAATTAATCAATTTCCAAGGCATTTGGGGGATAAATGATGAAAAGAGGTAGGTAATTGTCATGTTTTGGGAGGGAAAAAGGGGTCATAGAATGGTACCAACATCTCTCCCTGACTTAATGAGTTAGCATGTCCTCATGCTAACCCTGAAGTGCTTCCTTTAAACTCGGTCCCTGCCTGTACTTCTCCTGCCTTGAGTAATGTGTCTACATTCTTTTTCACCTGGGCATCTTTCTGGTCATGGAGCTCTTGCTTTAGTCTTTTGTATTTTTCCTTGACGGTCTTCTTTTGATTGTACCACTTGGTGGCCCACTTGCAAATATCTGTTTGCTCAGGTTCCAGCTCAGTAACTCGCTCCTTTAACTTTTCATTTTTCTTTTGAAATTCTTTACTCTATGCTCAGAGCATTTCATTTTCCTTCTTAATAAATTTCTCCAACATGTTAGCCTCCATGAGCTCTTCCTTTAATTTTTCAATTTGTCTCTCTAATTTCTTCTGCTTCTTATTGGGAGGTGGTGACCCTCTTTCCTGTTTGTTATTACTTTCAACCTCTATATTAGCTCCTGGGGGTGAATGACTTTCAACATTTACATCGTCTCCTGGCCCTGGTGGCGAATGGTCACTGCTCTGAATATCCATCTGTATAGGTGCATTGGATTCGGGTTGGTCTTCTTGCAACTGAACTTTTGATGTCCTTCTTGTTCTCCTTGAGTAAGTGGTGAAAAATTTGTCTTGTTCTGCCCTCTTAGCATCCTCCTTTCTCATTTGTCTAGTCCTTATGCTGCTCATAGGTGGGGGTATCTTGTTAGCTTTGGATGATGCTGGAATCTCCTCATCAATGTCCTTCATAAATCCTGAATTTTCTTGTGATTCTTCTTTGTCTTCCTCATCCCCGATTTGGTTGGCAGCTAAGAACTCCTTCCATGTTTTCCCTCTTCTTTGCATTTCATGTTCAATGAGAATTTTGATTAAAGCGAAATGATATAAGCTCTTGTCTTCATTTCCTTTCTGCTTCTGGATGGTTTTTGACATCTTGGTTAGGCTCCGCAATAAGAAATATGGTAAACTAATGACACATTGTTTCTTTATGTGTAGCAACAACTTGATATGGTATAAATAAACAATGCTGTAGTGGCCTTCACAGGTTACAAACTTTTGAAGTATATAAACCATTTCATCCCAAGGATGCACCAACCAACTTCTTGGAACGCCTTTCTTCCAGTTGACCGTTGAGAATCGGGACCTAGACATGAATTGGGTCCACGATTTCTCTTCGAATTTCTTGGTTTTAAAATACTTTTCCCCCTCTGGGCTAATCCCTATCACTTGGGTGATGGTGTCTTCTGAAACCCTGAATGAGAAAGTGCCTATCAGGGCTTTCTCCCCATTAAATGTGAAGGTGAATTTCTTAGCAACTTCTTCATTGCTTCCATGGAATTTTTCCAAAAAGGGTAGCCACTGTATTTCCCTAAGAATCGAAATGCAGTCTTCATGGTACTGGGAGCTATCGAACACACTTGGCTTGACCCTGTTTGTCATCTTGGTAGAGGGTCGAGCTTCTTAACTTGCAAATTTAACAAATAAGTTTGGATTATTTACCTAATAGCGTCTCTCCCTTAGTGTTCACTGTAATGCTGGGTTGACTGTTGTGTAGCTCGGTGAGAGTTGAAACTGGATGCGCTCACTGCCTTCGGTCCTTGCTGTGGAGGCCACGGAGTTATACGCCAACATATGCAATCCTAAAAATAAGTGAAATGACCAACTTCCTTCTCCTCAGAGTGTGTTCATTTTTAAAAAACAGAGGAACAATGATAATATCGCTTGCACAAACATTATGATGGGAGTGCTGTGAGGTGTATATACTACACCGATGATGGAGTCCCCTGAATCATTTGGGTGCGTCGGGTGGTGAATTCATCATTCGGCCGCATGCAAAATAATGAATAGGCTTGTTGTCTCTTTCCCTTATATAATTACTTTTATTATTATTATTTTTTCTTTTTTTTAAATCACCACGTGTCCTGTTGGTACTTAGTCAATTGGAGGTGTGGACTTAGGAGGTTGGTATGGCGGTAGATGGCTGTAGGATGCTTAGGAAACATTGGAATGAAGGGTTAATGAATTTTAGAAGTAGGAAGTAGGTTGGAGTAGGGAAGAATTAGGGAGATAAGGGATGATGAGAAAAATGCGCCCTTGAAATTAATCATAATAGTCATAGCTATTAGAATTAACATTAAAAATTAATCCAAGAAATTAAGTGTTAAAAACAAGGAGAGTATTACACTGTTGTTTGAGTGCTGAAGATGTTCATGCAATTCTTTACGTGCGTACAGGTGCTACTGAGCTGGGGTGCTTGATGAAGTCTTGGTCTTGCCTTTGTAGAAACTTGCTGAAGCTGTGTTGAAGTAATTTTCTTTTGAAATATCAATCTCCTAACAGGTCCCTTTCTGTGTGTCTAAACAGGTCCCATTACTGCTGGTGCTGGTAGCATGGTCTTCTTGAACAGAACAGGTCCCCCTACATAGTATTTATAACCAGGTCCCTCTGAGATAAAACAATGACAAGACAACTTATTTATTGAAGTCTAGAATGTTGGAACAAACTGCTTGGGAAATTTACAATGATGAGAAAAAAGAAATTTACAATGGAGAGATAAGAATACTGATGCTTCTCTCCCCCACAAAAATTTTGACTTGTCCTCAAGTCATTATTCAGCTGAGACATTAAACAGTGAAGAAGAAAGAGAATTCTTACCTGCCAACGAGTTGGTTTTCAAGTAGGAATTCAAGGTTAGACTGTGCCAGAAACTGGTTTTCACATCTAACCCATTTATTATTATTTTT
>APFE031306387.1:312888-335146 GCA_000404065.3 Pinus taeda
AGGTTCCCAAAGGCAAACATCATGTTGGATATTATCCTTTAAAGTCCCTATGAACACATCAATCCTATGCTCCTCTGGAATGTTTTTTACCCTTATGTCAATTTTTGGAACTCCTCAATGTGCTCCATTATTGAATCCTTTTGTTTGAGAATTATTAATTAGCTAAAAAAAGTGTTGCTTTTTCTATTCTCATAATGTGTTGTCAATTCTTCCATAAAAATTTCCCAAGTGATACTTTGTTTATGAGAGCAAAGCCATTAATACCATACAAACTCATTTGGTTCCAAATATAAAGTTGCAATATGTACATTTTGTGTGTTTTGCACATTATTGAGATTGAAAAATTGCTCCATTTGTAATATCCATGTTGTGGGATCCTTTCCATCAAACTTTTTCATATCGATTTTTGGAATATGGTGGGTCTTCGGTCCAACATTAGAGTTTATTAAATCTTGATTAACATTTCTTTTGTTCTCATCATGAGTTTCCTCTACTCCCCTTTAACCATTAGTAAGAATTTCTTGTAGAAACTTTGTCAAATATGTCTTCAAATCTTCCATGCTTGCCTTCAAATCTATCTTCAAATCATCCATCTTAGCTTCCATGCCATTCATCTTAGATTCAACGCCATTTATCTTAGATTCCATGCCATTTATCTTAGATTCCACGCCATTTATCTTAGCTTCTATTCGCTTTTGTGAGAGTGACATTTGTTGCACTTGGTCTTATAATTTTGATATATCATGTAGCATTTATTCCTCTTCTTCATGAGTCATGCTAGCACTTTCAGCTTTCTTACTAGGTGTTTGCATTTTCTTTCCTCAGGGCATCAATTACCAATAATAATGCTCTACTATTCCCTTTGAATTCTTCAAAATAATTTTTCAAACCATGCTTAAGAAAAAATTTAAAAAAAATCTACACACCTTTTTTTACTTTGTAGGAGCTTGATATTGCCTATGATGCATCTTTGTAATTTTGGATCATCCAGTTCTAAAATTGTGACATACAGTAGCCCTTTGTGACCTCTTTCCAATGCCACCAATTTGATCCAAATTGGATTCTCCAAGGATGAATTATGCCAAATCTCCCACAGTGACCTAATTATAGACTTGTTCAGTAGAGTGAACTTGTACGACATGCCACGAGTCACTGTTTCGACCTTTTTCTCTGAAAATATGTACAAGAAACTATAGTCCATCCTCTTTATGTACCTTCTTACTAAATTTCAATCTGATGCTTAGAAAGAAAGTTATGATGATTTCCCCAGGTCACCTGTTTGGAGTGTAATTCAGGAGTCTGCAAAAAGACCAAATTCCTGAGTTCATATCTCCACAAATATAGTGCAAAAGCTCTGAAATTCGGACCCAAGGTTCAGTGAGATTTCTTCTAAAATGGGGTTTTTTTTTAGCTTCTGAAACGTCGCAAAACAAAATTTATAGCAAAAATGCCACGATCACCTATTTGGAATTATGATGAGATTAATTACCCAATTTGTAGCTCCTTACTATCTGTAAAAGACCCAGTGGACCCCAAGGATATGAAATTTTTTAATGTTATCCCATGTTCTTGTGGGACCCACTATTTTGGTGACACTAGGCGCTCTATTAATCAGAGGATTCATGAGAACGCAACTACCATCAAGCATGGGAGGACTATCTCTTCAACTTTGGTGGAATATGCAGAGAAGAATAAACATCATATATGCATCGAGGAGGCTCGGTTATTTCAAGGATTTCTCCTTTTATTCATCGTAAGTTTAGGGAGGTCATAGAAATGGAAATAGTTAAGATGGATGATAACTAGAAAATTAGCAATTTGTTATGAAACTAGCTCAAGGAAAGATAGAAAAGATAGATCAATGCCTTAGAATTCAGCCTCTTCGAGGGGGAAACCTCCTTTACATTACATAAATGAAAAATTCTTGGATGATTCAAATGATAAAACCTCTTTTCTATATATAGGAGTCTAAGGAGTCACAATATAACCCAGCCGACCTAAGAATAATAATATAAAGCCACAAAAATAAGAATAGAGGGATTCTATGGGGCATAGTAATAACAATATGGGAACAATAGGGGCACAACAATAGTAATAAGGGATACAACTACAATAGTAATGGGGTAATCACTAGTATTATAGGGACCTATCAGACCCGATCAGCCCACAGGGCATTTCTGAGTGCATTGTACTAGTTTATTTGGTTGGAGAGAAAAGTTTTCTTGAAGATGTGGATGAGATTTTTATTTGTAGATTGAGCTAAGCCATTCCCTTGCGGGTAATAGTTGTTTGAAATTTTTTACAACAATGCTATTTTCAAATAAAAATCATACAACTTTAAGGACAAAAAATATGTAGCATTATCAAAGAAAAGTGAGGTTGGGACACCAAACCTAGCCATGATGTATTGATTGAATATATTACCTCATCATCATTCATTTTCCATAATGGGATTGCCTCCACTCACCTGCTGAAATATTCAGTGGTTGTGAGTACACACCTATGTTGTTTTGATGAGTTTGGCAGGATCTCTCCAATTACATCAAACCCCCATCGTTGGAAAGGCTCTTCGCACCCCCATTGTTGGAAGGATCTTCTACCACTATGGGTTGGAGGGGGGGAGATGACTCAACCTATCTTATTTTGTGCTTTTGATAGATGGGACACTTTAAAGCATAAGCATGCACATCTTTGAAGAGTGTGGGCGAGTGGAAACCTTCCCACAAGATCTTGCGGGAAGTGGTTTTGCTTGGATAGTGGCCTCCCGTGAGTCCATCGTTTAATTATTTGAACACTCGTTGAGCCTCGTCATATTCGAAACATCTTAGTAGCATGTCAAGGTGGTTTTTTCTGAATAGGTTTCCCTGGACCATTTGATACGTGCCATATTTGAATCTGATTTCTCTCTTCTGCTTGGTGGACAAAGTATGCGGTAGGGCCCCCTACACTAGGTATTGTTTCAGGTCAAAGTACCATGATGAGGGATCATGTGAGTCAAGTAGCTCATTTTGATAAATTTTGATCTCATTCTCCTAGACTTCTACCTCTAAACCCTATTGATCAGTAGCCTTGACTCCAAATCATACTCTCACAGAGAAGTCATCCAGTTGGCTCTCCTCTCACCTAGCTCTTATTGGATGAAGAGTGATATGATAGCTGGGTGCGAGACGGTTACTGTGATGTGATTTTTAAGAATGTATCATCTGAAGTGTTTCACTGCTTTGTAGATCATGTACACATGCTTATCAATGTTGGTATAATTGAATTCAGTGCCTTGAAGCCCTGTGCTCATGAAGGATAAAGGACGTTCATCATTGTTGTTATCCTTTTGCATGAGGACTGTAGCTATGGATGAATCTGAGGCGAATGTGTATAAGATGAAATCTCTATTGATTTCTGGGCTAAAAAGGGAAGGGTCGTTAGTGATTTCTCTATTGATGTGATCAAGAGACTCCTTTTCTTATTGATTCCATTTGAATACCAAATTTGTCTTTCTCATATTCTGCAAAGGCTTAATAATTTGTGAAAAAACTAAAATAAATTTGTGGAGAAATTTGATTTTTCCAAGGAAGGAATGCATACCTTCTTTGTGGCTCAGTGGAGGGATATGTGCTATCAATTTTACGCAATCAAGATCGACATTGATTCCATATTGAGCGATGATATGTGCGAGGATATTTCCCTTAGAAACTACAAATATTCTTTTTTTAGCGTTGAGCGAAATTCCATACTTCCGACACCATTCGAAAATTTGCTTCAAATGTGAAGGTGATCAGACCTCTTCTTTAAAAAAATAGTGACATCTTCAAGGTAAACCACCACAATACAACCCATTAAACCCTAAAATGTGATATCCATTTCTTTTTGGAATGTTTCCATGGCATTACTAAGTCCAAATGGCATACAACAAAATGCGAATGTTCCCCACTTTGTTATAAAGGTTGTTTTAATCCAGTCTAGTTCAGCTACTAGGACTTGATTGTAGCCGGAGAAGCCATCCAGGAAGGAGAATATTTCTAATCCTGAGAAGGTTTGGAGAATCTTCTCCATGGAGGGAATCAAGTATATTTCTTTGTCTGATTCCTGATTGAGGTTTTGGAAATCGACGCATAAATGGATCTCTCTAGATTTCTTCCATACTGGAACCATATTGGATAACCATGTGGAGTGTCTAACATTGAAGATAATGTGAGCATTCAACATCTTCTTGAGTTCCTTCTAGATAAGGAATTCTAATGTGGGATGCATTTTCCTCAACTTTTTCTAAAATGGTTTGGCCCCTTCTTTCGTAGGAATGACATATTGGATGATCTACGTATCAGATCTTTTCAAGTCATCATATTTCCAAGTGAAAACGTAAATATACTTCTTAAATGGGATGATGAGTTCTTTTCTTTCCTCGAGGGAGCATCCTATTTCTATTTTGATGCATTTGGGGTCATACTCGGTTTCGAGGTTGATTTTCTTGTGCGAGACAGTGGAACTTTGCATCTTGGTGTTCGACGAGCCTCAGAAACAATTCTGTAAATCAAACAAGTTTGTTAACATGACAACTCCTTTAGGTATAGGGTTTCCCTTATGTGAGTCTACTTCTTCCTACATGGAACTTCCATGCTTCTTCTCCTCAATGGCCTTTAAACACTTCTACATTTGTCATGAACTCCAGTGTCTTTTTCTCATCATTGAAAACATGTAAGTTACTTATGTTATCACGAAAAACTGATTTAAAAACAATTTCAATTGAAAATCCATCCCTAAGGGGTGTAAATCTAATTGCTGCATTGGCCAGAGTATCATCAATGGAGTTATTAAATCTAGGAATGGAAATAATGTTAAAAGCTTCAAATGAGTTTATCAAGTGCCATGCCTCTTGCTGGTAATTCTTGAGGCGAGGTGAGAAACTATGAATTGTGTTGCGTACATGTCTTGTAATAATTTCAGAATCCTCGATTACCTTCAGACACATTGCCTTAAGATCTATGTCTTTCTTGAGGCCAAGGATTAATGCCTCATATTCTGCAGCGTCTTTGCTGCATTGGAAATCTAACCTGCAAGAAATAAAAAATTTGTTCCCTTTGGGGTCTACCAAGACACAACCTCCTCCAGCTTCGTCATCAGTCTTGGACCTGTTGTAATATATTGTCCAGATTCCATCATTGAGAATGGGTGGGTCCATATTGTGCAGGTTTAGATCACAAAATTCATTCTCATTAGCCAAGCGGTGCGATGGGAGTTGCCGTTGGGTATCCGAGGGAATATCTGATGTTTGTGACTAATAGCAACCTAATAATGTCTCGCGGAAAGAAACCTGTAGCTCCTCTTGGGCAAAGCTTATTAGCTCATTAAAGTGTTCAAGATCAGTCATGGTACATTTCATGGAAGGTTCACTGTTGACTATGATATGATTATTCTTTGCTTTATAGGGTAGCCATAAGTAGGACCAGTCTGTGGTTAAGTAGCCTTGAAGCTTGTGGGACCAATCCCTATTAAGGAGTAACCCGTAGGCTTTTGGGATGTCCACTACAATAATTTCAATGCACTGATGCACCCAAGAATTGAAAGACAACCTAATAATAATTGTATTCAACTCGTCAATGGCAGAGACCTAGGACCTATCTAGTTGGATGATCTTAGCATCTATTTGTTTAGGTTGGATATATAGCTTCTTCTAGACCAACCGGGGCATGATGTCGGATGATGCACTAGAGTCAACAATGGAGTTGTGCACATTGTAGTTGAAAATATCAAAGCTAAAGAGGAAAGGAGGGGTTGAACCTCTCTAATTTTCATTAGCGGAGTTTACAATGGCTTGAAGGCCAATCATAGCCTCAAATCAGCCTCAAGAGCTATCCTTGACTAATGAGGAAGGTTTTGAAGCAACCAGAGAGATGGAAAAGGATTTTATGATCAACTCAATTTGGCCGGTTAACTTGTACAACTCATACAATGAGATGTTGGCTTGCGTCTTCTTCATGTCCTCGATGATATTATAATCCAAGTTTATGATGAAGTGTCTTCCGATGAGGGTTGTGAGGATGAGGTGGTTTTTGTTGCAACCCATTTGGTTTAACTTTTAGATATGGATGTGTCTCCTTTTCCACCTGTCGAGGATTCCTTAGGGCTTTGGCTAGCTGTCCCTCTAAGAGAGGGGTGGATGGCTAGCTAGTGTTAGTGGGTGGAAGAATCTATCTTAACAAAGCCCTTTTCTTATTGTTGCACAAAAATTGTCACCTTGACATTTTGCAATTAGTGTGAGCCTATCACCACTCATACCTTCCTCCTTTGCAAGTCTTAAACCTCAGTTCTTCATATGAAGCCTTGAAAATAAGAGAAAGACCTTAAAAATCTCTAAAACTCTGGTTCCACACTTTCTCTTAGCATTACCTATGGTCCCGCACTTATTGGTGATGTCCCCTATGCACCTGACCGCTCTGTCTCTGTGTTATGGGTGCATACCCCTATAAAAGTTAAAAAGGCGCAAGTACATTCTTAAAAGCTCACTTTGAGTCATTTCTGGAAGCTTCTAGAGGGAATCTTGAGGTGGAAATTTCGCTCTTTAAAGGTTCATGCATCCCATACCTTAAGGAGCTTTTCCCTTGATGTGAGGAGCTTATCCCTTTGAAGGAGGACTCTATCCCTTCAATGGTGGACCTGTAACCTCCTTTCTCTGCACTATAAAATGAAGCATTGGGCTGGTTACTAGGGAGGTTAAAAAGCTGAATATTTTTGAGGTGAAATGCTGTTGGAACTTAGTCTTCCTAAGTGAGCTTTTGAGAGGAGAGATTACATACCTTTTGATCTGATTCAGAAGAGAGCAAGGCTTGTCAAAGTAGAGGAGATTCCTGTTTGGACCCTGTGAAGAGCTTGTACAGCATCAAGGCACCTAAGGTTGTAAAGTTCTTCTATTTCAAAGTTAATACAATCAAGTTTATTTTTCTCAATAAGCAGTGCTTTATGGTTTATTTCATGGATTCATTGATCACCATGATGAACATGATTTATTATATTAGCTATGCAGGTGTTATTTGATGCATGCTTGTTTGTGATTGCAGGTTCTTAAAAGAAACTCTTTCAGATGATTGGATCATGGCTGTCACAAACTAGCATTGGACTTAAGGTAGGGTCTAAAATACCTCTTTAGTTTTTATTAATGAATCACAATATGTTTAGAGAAAGGTAGATTTGCTTGTCCTACTTGTTGTTAGATATCTATTGATACTAGGGAGATCGGCCTTGTCTGCAAGATTGATTTATTCGGCCAACAAATTGGCAACTCCACTGGGGATCTGAATTTGGTTTTTTTATTTTCCTTCGTCTTTGACTTGAGAAACTTGTTTTTGTTTCTATTTTTTGCTTGATGTGTGTGGCATTGGGTATTTTTTAGATTCTGGATTGTTTTTTGTTTTTTTGAAAATTTCAAGAGGATCGCACGTTCTGTTTATAATACAGTGCGGACATCTCCGCACTATTTCTTTAGTGTACAGAGTGGTACCCCATCTGGTTATACTGGAAGCATGTGGACCTTGTCAAACTTTTTGAAAAACATAAAATATTTTCATCCAGTTAATTTTAGGATTAGTTTATTACTTTTAGTCTCTACCTAGATTTGCATGTGTCCTGTCAAAATTCTCTTGTGATTAATTTCCATTGGTGTTTTTGTTTTAAATGATTTTCTAGAAGTTTTTCATGCTTGGATTGGTTTTCACTCAGTCTCTGTAGTGACTTAAAAATTAGAAGCCTAAGAAACCTTAGATCATCCTACTATCTTTTGTCTTCATGATGAGTCTGGCTGATTTGTGAAATCTTCCCTTGGTGAGAAATAATTTTCATTTCTCTTTGCAAATCTTTGAATGAACTTGGTCATATGTTTTGAATTTCATTTTCAAAAAAGAAAACATAGCTGGGTTTTTTTTGATTGATTTGTTATTCTAAATGAATTAATCCTTAGTTTACTGAATAACTAAGTAAAACATCCTCAAAAACATTTGAAACTTTTATTTCGATTAGGTTTTTAGAAGTTTAGATCTTAGGATTAGTTTTTCATAGTTTTGAGTGTTTTTCTAGAAATCATAAAATCTATTTTGAAAGAATTGTTTTCTGTAGTTTTGAGTGTTGAAAAGAAAAGGGATCTACTTTTTTGAGCATAATTAGTAGTTTTGTTTTGAGTTTATTGAAAAAGACAAAAATAATTTCTTTTCCTTTAGATGTTAAAGGAAAGCTTTGTTTTTCAAAAAATTGCATTCTCAACTCTTTCTTTTAGCTAGAGATTCATTGAAAGGAAAAAAGAATTGTTTATCATTTTAGGTGCATTTTTTAGTGTTTTTGGAGTCGAGTCTTCACACCATCAAATTTTCGTCTCCATACCTATTGAATTAAGAACCAACCCATAAAAATGACGCTTAATTAAAATTGATATAGAAATCTTTTTATTTCTAGGGCTCTTATCACCAATATAGCTTAGGCTAGTATCTTGGAGTAGGGAGTAATTAACTCTCCAAGATAGTTAAAAAAAACAAGTATCTATATTTTGCGGTAGGAAGTAAATCCAATTGTAGTTGATATATTCTAGGAAGCTCACCTTAATGGATTCAATCACAAGATCATGTCCAAACCTTTGAGACAATAAAGTCTGTCTCATTGGGAAAGACAACATATTTGTGCGTATTAAAAATTCTAAACCTCAGATTAACCATTGTCGAGGAGCCTGGGGTCACTTGTTGGTAAACCTTGGATTAACCATTATTGAGGAGCCTTCAAGGGGATTGAGCTTTGTTACTATGCCCTTGCACGTAGATCAGATCACAGATCATTCCCCTAGTTGTATTTGTTACTATTGGTAACCTTAGTGACCATAATCTTAAGATTCTTTCCTAAGGTGATGATGAAGGACGGGTCCCACTATACCTAGAGCAGACGTCGCCTAGACTCACTTGGACTCTCTGGGGGGTTCTCTTCACTCGAGATGGTTTTGTGAAGAAACTTGTGCCAGTCTGTTTCATTAAGCAGGTTGTCGGGGTAACTATTCCAACTGCCATTTCTGTATTAAATTCTGTGATGTTCAATTTCATCACCAACAAGTGTTTTCAGTACAGAAAGTTACTATTTGTGTGTGGTTTGAACTCTTAGATTTTTAGGTGTGTGATTCAATTGTTTGGTTCTTTAGAGAGTTTAGGTGGTTTTATTGAGATTTTATTTGTTTGCGTGTGAAGTAATTAAATATTTAATCATGGCTAAATTACTGAAACAATCCTGTAGACTTCGAGGGCAACCTCCTGAATATACACCAAGTCAGCTTGAAGGTCTATGAGCTCTTGTATCACCTAGTGGTAGTAGAGTTGGGTCACTGGAAGCCAGAGAATCATCTTTAATTATTCACCCTGATTATCCAGTTCAAGCAATAGAGTATATTTCTGAACCAATTCCATTTTCCGAAGTTACTGGTAGTATTTATTCTACTAGTAAATTAATTGAGGAACCTGAAACCAAACCTGCTAGTACTCCATCCTTAAGATTTGCTTCTCCAACTTCTAGTGGTCTTGGTTCACCCAGGGTAGGAAGTGTCATTACCCAAAATCTTCTTTCTGGACTCATTTCTATTGAATAACTTGTTAGTCCGGATGAAGATACAACTCTCCATGAAAATCAACCAACTTTAGAACTTAGGGAGCGTGAATCAATCTTCTACAGTCCTTTTAGAGTGACGCTTAGTATTATCATTGACGAACTTTTTAGAAAATCTGGGTCTTGCTTTTTCACCACCTCATATTCATTTTCATCCTACGCCCAGAGGTTATTATCCTCCTTCGAATATGTCAAAATGGTCATCCATGTTTTCCCAAACATCGGAAACATTTTTATATGGTGGTCCTTCTATTCCTTCTAGGTATCAGTCACTTTTTGGTACTTTTCAGGAGCATCCCCTCAACCAATTGAACATGGATATCAACTGGTAATAACGGAACTCAACCATTGAACGTAGAAGAAATACTTATGATGTATGGTGCTATTCCAATTCTGCAACCTCAAGGTAGTTAGTTACCACCTGGAGGGCAACCTCAAGGTAGTCAGTTACCGCCTGGAGGGAAACCTCAAGGTAGTCAGTTATTTCCTGGGGGGCAACTGCAAGGTGCTCAATTACCGCTTTGGGGAAACCTCAAGGTAATCAAATACCGCTTGGGGGGAAACCTCAAGGATAGTACATACCTTCAGTTTAGTACATACGTCAAGTTCAACCCCAGACTCAGTATATACTTCAAGGTCAACCCCATTATCAATATATACCTCAAGGTCAACCCTAGTTTCGGTACATGCCTCAAGTTTATCAACCCGAAGGTCAGTACCCAACTCAAGGTTTCCAACCACCTTCTGGTCAACGATTTGTACAAGGATTTGGAAATGTACCTCTCAATTATCAGCCCTACACTCAACCTGGTTATGGTCCTCAATATGATCAACCTTTTATGGGTCCATACCCGGAATGAACATGATGTGGGATCCATCTCAAACTCAACAGATTTTGCAACCTAATGTGCAGTTATCAAGTCAACTTGGACAACCTTTGGTTTCTAGTCCAACCTAGCAACCTGTCCAGCCTATTGTTCAAACTTCTGCACCTGGTGTAGTTCATCAGCCTAGGCCTAGTTCACCTCAAACTCTGCCTCAAACTACTGTTGCAACAACTGCAGCCTCTATTCAATCTACCCCACCTACTTCTAGAGTATCGGCAACTCTGGTTTCTACTATTCCTGCATCAACTCCTCATACCTCTTTACCACTGTCAAGACCTACGGTTCAAAATTTGGTTCAAATGCCTATAGGACAACCTGGTCCAAGTATGGTTGTCAAAATTCAACTGAAATTGACTTATCAACCATATCAAGGGCAGTATCAATACGGTCCTGCTATGCAAAACTAATTTATCAGTATCAACCATACCCTGGATATACTTACTAGCAATCTCAACAACCCCAGTTTGGTCTGGTTAATCCTGGTTTTCTAGGAGGATATAATATTCCTAATGCAAATCCAATTCCAGGTTATCCTGGATATCCTCGTCCTGTAGCTCGTCTTGTGACCCAAGGTTTTCGAGGCCCTAATCGTCAGTTACCTTTTATTGCAACTTTAGATTTACCTGATTTGTCATGCCTTACGAACGATCCAATTTACTATCTTCCGTATTGGCCGCCAATGCATAATAAGTTGCCCAGTGATATCCCGAAGTTTGAGGGTAAGTCAAGAGAATATCCATCAAATCATGTGATGACTTATCACCTCTAGTGTGCATCTAATTCTATTATAGATGATTCAATTTGTTTACATCTTTTCCAATGCACTCTAAATGGTATCGCTACCAAGTGGTACATTGAGTTACCACGAAGCTCTTTTTACAATTTTAGTCAGTTAGCCACTTCATTCATAACTCATTTTCAATTGCCTATAATATATGACAATGGCATGGAATTTTTAACTTCATTAAAACAGTCAATGTCCACATATATTTTAGATCATATTCATGAATGGTGACATCGACGACATTTAGTCAAAGTTTTTATTCTGGATCAAATTTTGGCAGAATGGTTTGTTAAATCATTATTACCTAAAATCACTGAAGATGTAGCTAAGACGGGAGTTGTTATTGAAGAGAAACTAATTGCTCAGGCTCAGTACCTTGATCTCGTTTATACACAGTTGGGTACTTTACACGAAAAAATCCCCGATCTTCCGAAACAAAATCAAATAACTGCAGCTCCTTCAGGGTCTCATGCTGTTGATGGTATGATTGGTTCAGTTAGTACCAAAAGTAAGAAGAAATAAACAAATAATTGTTATCCTATTATAACTTTACCAGATTCCCCAACAGGAGATTCTTCTGCCGAAATTCCTGCCGATATCCATGTCGTAGAATCATCTACGGCCAAATAAAAATCCGATGGTAAAAAGAAGGGGAAGAAGAAAAATAAACAAAACTCAAAAGAGAAACCAGATAAAAATGAACATACTGATGGGAAAAATAGACCTCACTATCCTTGTCTCATTTGTGACAAGGAGAATTTTACAAGAGATTGTCCACATCGAGATGAGGTTTCAAAAATCGTCAAAGGTTCTCAAACGCCTACTGTCTTGAAGGATCCTTTTCCTAATCAAGATAGTAACATGATAGGTTCTTCCTGAAATTCCTCATAAGAACCCATTATGATGTTTTCCTATGTAAGGATTGCGATGCGATCGCAAGATTATGGTAGTAAGAATCCTATTGGTGGTAAGGAAGCAAAATCTTGTAATTCAAACCCATCAACCTCAACTCCTTCCAGTTCTGATCCGCTATAGATCGAGAAACCTAACCCAAACTTAGTAATCAAACTGCCTGCTAAAGGTATACTTTTGAAGTCAACTTTCAATCCACATGCGAGAGCTGCTCAGAATTATAACATAGTTGAAGATTTTCCTATTTCTCCTTCAATAATGTTAGCTTTGGAGATGCTGCAATCATGCCTAGCACAGAGTAAATTGCTATTGTCTGCTATAGGAGCTATTGATATTCAGGATTCCAACCTTATAATTTTCGATTTAGAAAATAGTACACCTCACCTACCTCATCAAATGGCTTTCCAGATCCCAGTGTTAGTAAAAAAAAGACCTTTCTTTCAAATTGTGATTGATGAGGGAGCTTCTACGTGTATTATGTCAATCCAGCGTTGGCGATCAATTGGTTCTCCTACACTCAATCAATCCCTAACGATTCTAAAGGCTTTTGATGGTCGAGGGTTTCATCCTTTTCGTATTTTGCAGGATTTACCTATCGAGGTTGAAGGCAAAACTATAAATCTAGATGTGGAAGTGGTTGATGCCCCTCTAGATTACAACCTTCCTTTGGGTCGCAGTTGGTCTTACGTTATGACTATTGTTGTTTCGTAGGTCTTTCCACTTATTAAGTTTCCTCATAATGGAAAGATCATTACAATAAACCAATTAACTTATTTTTCATCCGACCCAGCCTCTTCTGATAGTATCCAACATGTTGGTAAAACAATTATCCCTTATAAGGATGTTGGGGTAGGTTTGATTAAAGATTCAAGTTTACTAGGAAGTTTTTCATTTCCTCCTCCTAATGTATTGCCTTCTTTTGCAACCATTCATATGATTTCATCAAACAATATTGCTTTTGATGATCCTTGGATCATACCTTCCAATTCTGAGGTGGACTCCTTTGATGATGCAATGCCCTTGAGTCCCTTTGAACTTGCATATCAAGCTGTATAGTCATTTTCTGACTCTTGTTCAACCGAAATCAATTCAATGAATGTGGTCCATGGGGAGTCACTTTCAATCTCAACCTCATATTCAACAACTCTTTCTGATCCTGTTCATACTAATGAGCAGATTCGTGAACTCTTGTCTGTTGATGGTTTACCATGGGAAGATCTTCATCATCGATCTTCGTTTTTAGCTGAGCTTGATCATTTTGAAAATGATTTCTCATCTATTTTTACTGTTGATTATGTCAAAAAACCACAGAATCCATTACAACATCCTGATTCTGAGTTGAATTTGGGAAATATTTCTCGAATAGTTCCTATTGACATTTTAGTGAAACCCAGAATTATTGAAAACATTCATATAGGTGCTTCCTATATGGACGAGGAAATCCAAGCTTATAAAGCCCTATTTCAAGAATTCTGTGACGTGTTTTCCTGGTCATATGAAGAAATGCCAGGAATCGATCCATCAATTGTTGTCCATGAAATTAAAACATATCCAGATGCTAAACCTGTCCAACAACGTTTGTGTCAGATACATCCAAAAAAAGTTGCTGCTATTAAAGCTAAAGTTGAGAAATTACTTCGAGCAGGTTTCATTTATCCAATTCCCTTAATGGATTGGGTATCGAATAGTGTTCCTGTTAACAAAAAGTAAGGAACGATAAGAATATGTATTGATTATAGGGATACTAATCAAGCTTGTCCTAAACACAATTATACAACCCCCTATATCGATCAAATTATTGATGATTGTGCTGGCAGTGAAATGTTCTCCTTTATGGATGGTTTTTCTGGTTACAATCAAATTAACATACTCCCTACCGATCAACCTAAAACGGCATTCACTTGTCCATGGGGGACATTTGCTTATTACAAGTTACCTTTTGGGTTGAAGAACACCGAAGCAACTTTTCAAAGGGCTATGTCTTACACATTTCATGACATCAAGCACATTGTGAAGCCTCCTATCGATGATTTACCCACTCATTCACTATGTAGAGTTGATCATCTCACTCATTTAGAGGCCATCTTTATGAGATGCAGGCATTATCAAATTAGGCTGAATCCACACAAATATGCTTTTTGTATAGAAACAATTCTTTAACTGGGATTTTTTGTCTCAAAAGCCAGCATTCATGTCAATCCCTCGAAGGTTGAAGCTATTGTCAATTTACCTCTACCTTCGACTCTTCACCAACTCCAAAGTTTGCAAGGGAAAGCGAACTTATTACGTAGTTTCATTCCTAACTACACCAAGATAACAAAAGGTTTTACCAGGTTGTTGAAACAAAATACTCTGTTCTTTTGGGATGAGATAGCTAACAAATCTTTTGATGCACTTAAACACGCGTTGACCCATGCACCGTTATTGCATCCTTCCAACTACAACCAGGACTACTTTTTGTACCTTGCCGCTTCTCATTCCGCCATTGGGATGGTTTTAGTTCAGGAAGATGAATTCAACAATGAACATGTGATTTACTATCTTAGTCGAACTTTGATTCCGACTGAGCTTAAATACTCACATGTGGAGAAATTGGCCTTGGCAGTTGTTCAACCTATCCAAAGATTTCGTCACTGCATCCTATTACGCAAAACCATGATAATTTCTAATTGTAACCCTATGACATATATTTTGACCAAACAATTGCTAGGGGTCAAGTATTCCAAATGGATAGTTATCTTGCAGGAATTTGACTTAGAATTTGAAAAATCCAAGGAAAAGAAATATTTGGTTTTTGCGGAACTGATGTGTGATTTCCCGCATACTAATACTGAAACTGTGGCAGAAGAACCCATTGTGGATGAATCCTTGTTTCTTATTAGTACTCTTGATCCATGGTATGGAGATATAATTATCTATCTCCAAACCCAATATTTTCGGCCTGAAATCTCATGATCTCAGCGAAGAAAAACACGTTTCGAATCCCAAAAGTACCATATTATTGGAGATACACTCTATCGTCATGGAGCAGATTTTGTTTTCTGATGTTGTCTAACTGATGAAGAAGCTGAAAAGGTTTTGAATGACTATGTTGTGGCCACCAACAACCCCCCTCCTTCTTTAGTATTAGCAATAACATAAAACAAGTGGGGACCCTTAGTAAAAAATTCAAAAAAAATTGTATTATACTCCTTAAAAAATATATCGCATCACGAGAAGAAAGTAGAACATTTCTTTATGAGCACAATAAAAACTGCAAAAAAGCGACGCGAAATTCATTGCATCACATACATTAAGAAGCGCCCATAAATGAAGATCTTAAGAAATCTCCGATGGCTGATATACGACATCGCATGTCGCAACATCGCATAAACAACACACAATGATTTAACACGATCTATGATCTTGCGATAAACACGATGCTACGATGCTGCATTGCTGTGATGCTAAAATCTACGATCTGCGATATCACAATCTTGACAAAATGTGATAACGCAATAACGTAATGCAAGTTGCAGAAATCACCCATCGCAAATTTTCCTCGGCTCAACATTCAAGAAAAGCTGTCAGTAAACCAGAAAATTGGATGTGCACCTTAAAGAAAATTAATGAATGTACGCCAAAGTGTTAATGAAGGACAGTTTTGTGTTTGTCGAAGAGTCAGTTCACAATGGGTGGCATTATTTTATACATTCATAGAGCTTAGAGCTTTCACGTCAATATTTATTGTCATTACTCTTTTCCTTTGCGTGAACTACAAGAATGAAAATAGGAAACATCTAAAGAAAAAGGGAAAGCGTCAATGCTCGGACAGAGAGAAGAGATGCGTTCATAAATGGATACCGCATGCAACAGAACCGCAGATTCCAGAGCATTTCTGAACAGATGCTGACATCAATAGCCGACTCAACACTCAAGGTCAAAAGCTCACAAAAGCAGCATGTTTACAAAAAATCCTGAAGCTTATACCCAGTAAAGGAAAAGGCGCTAAAGGCGAAAAACGCACCAGAAAGGCCCGGATCAAAGAATGGAGGCAGTTTTCGATGCGCTAAGAAAATTGTTCAGAGAGCAAGGTCCCTAACTTGCTTAGTCATTCGCAAGTCCGGAAATCAAGATAGGAAAGGCAGAAGCAATTTGAGGGAAATTTTGGTCATTACCAAGAATATAAGCAGTTAATTCACCCAACTAGAAGATGATTCCAAAAAATATCTTCTAGTTTACTAAAAATGGTGCCAGCGCTTTCCATTTCTGTTTTCTTAACTCAAACAAAAGCGGAAGCAAACCTGCCGACTCTTCCCAGGCAAATGTTGAATGCCTGCAACATTAAGGAGAACAAGCAGAAATAGTTAGGAATTAGATTCGATTTTTTAGAAATAAGATTGCTTAGAAAAAGGGTGGTCATTTAAACCGTATCCTAAATTTATGTAATTAAGTTATTTTAGTTAGCAGTGTTTAAACCCTTCTCATGCATTTAGAGAAAGGCCTAGAAATTTGTCAAAAACTTGTCTTCAGAACATGCACTTTTGCACCCTCAAAGGAGGTTTGACGAATGAATGGATCAAGATTTATTGATGTTTGCATTTGGTATCTGTTACTAATGTTGCACTTCTGTATTCTTAGTAGATATTAGAACAAGGAGAGATAAATCATTGTTGCTTGAAGCTTATGAGTAGGACTAGTCATAAATGGTACTTTTATCTCTTGACCATTTCTGCTTATATTCTTAAAGCAATATATAGTTTTTAGTTGTTTATATGTTATTACATGAATGTTTGTGTTACCATTTGGCACTTTTGTATGGTGGAACCATTTATTTATGTTTAATGTGTGAATAACATATTATGCGATATGTTGTTCACAACTGTTTTGCCTAACTTTTTATGCAAAGTGGTTCATCTTAATTGATTTCCATTCTTATAATCGTTGAATGATCTTTATTACCAGTTATTATTTGAAATCTCTTTAGATCGCATAATAGAAGAATTACATCTCGGGTTAGCATAGATTAGATGTGTTGTTTTCATTAGATTACAATAGCATAGAATTAGATTAAATTAGTTTAGATAGGAACTTTTAGATCAGAAACATCCAATTCTGCACACACACACACCCTTAGATTGGGAAATGGTCCCATTATCCCAAGTTGGACCCGCTATACCAAATGGATAAGGAGCTGCCAACCAAGGTCCGGACTGAGCGGTTATCCCCCTTGTTGTCGACCCGATTTTCGGGGCTTCAACATATTTGGCGCTAGGAGGGCCTGAACATGTTGTCTGTTGGAGTTGTGGGCAATTGTGATATTTGAATTAGGATGGATTCTCTCAAACTTCCCATTTGGAGTTGTATCCATGTTTGCGCCTCTTCCAACACCCCACCTGAAGTGGTAAGACTCTTGTCCCAAGTAAAATTCAATGGTAAGAGTAATTCTTCTGCTTTTAATCATGCCCTTCAATTTATTCAAAATGTTTTAAGTTCAAATGTCCAAGGAATTGACGAAGGCATTTTATGCAGAATTTTTACTCTCACATTCACAACGGAAGCAAGAAACTGGTGTAGAACCCTCCCAGTGGCCTCCATTCACAGCTGGGACCAATTTGTCAAGGCTTTCATTTGTAAATTTGATTGCTATGATTATGATCAGGTATATGATGAAATTGAATATCTACGAAAAGAAGATGAATCTGTTAGGGATTTTAATATGCGATTTCATCTTAATTGTCTAAAATATGATATTGAGAACGAACTCATGAATGAAGAATCTTCAGATTGTGTTGAGAATAACTATTCCCTGCCTCTTATGCCCGATCCAGCAGAAATTAGTCCAAGTCTTGTTCCATTTTCTTCTAATATGAATGAAAATTCCAATTTGAATACACGAATCACTCATGATGAAGAAACTTCCCAAAGATTAGGAGACATGCCTGATCTAATACAAGAGGACACAAGCGAGAATGTTGAAAGAGAGTCTGCCTTGGAACCAGAAAGCAACTTGGAGACAAGGTTAGATAATATCATCGCAAGTCGACAAATGCAGATGTCAAGGTTAGAACAACAAACTAATTCTCTTTCGGAAAATACGAACACACAAAGGTATGATCTAAAGCCTAATGTCTACGATGAATGTGATGAACAAGAATCTTTTCATGATGATATTTTCAAATGCATTGTTTTAGAGTCACATTTTTCTGTTTATCCTGATGTTTTTAGTGATGATAATTTTCTTCCCCTCAGTATTAATGATATCCCAAAAAGTACAGAGGATTACCCAAATGAATCACCATTAGGATTTCAAGATAAAAAGACAGCTATAGAACACCCTTTTGCCATTTACAAACATGAACGACTTGACCTTCCCTTTTTGAATATACTGGATGAAAAAGAGAAATCTAGGGAATCCTACGAAGTCATTTATGTTAGCTACTTAGCCGATGATAATGTTGATTTATCTCAAGTAACTCAACAGAGCTCAGATAATGAGAGATATTCTAATTCAAGAATTATACCAGCCAATCCTCATTTTAAAGTGACGGATCATTTGCATGATTTTACTATCCAAGACGATATCCCGATCTATGATTCATATCATGAGCAAACCACCATACCTGTTCCCAATCATAATTTGTTTTCTAATTCACAAGATGAAATTCGAAATTACTCAGATCCCATAATTCTGGCCAGTTCTTGTGAAAAAGAAGATATTTCAAATCAATCCCAGTTGTGTTATAACATTAGTTATACAGATAATCATTACATTCTTTCTCGCCTGCATTCATTTTGTATAAAATCGGATTGTGTTTTAAATTTTCAAACTTTCGATAGATTGCTATGGTATATTGAGCAGCTTATCAAAGAACATTCGAGAGATTCGTTAGCATTTTGGAAAACTGAATTGTGTCATGGAAGTATAGAACTTTTTCAATTCCAAGATCAATCAATATCAGCCTTCCTTAAAAAACTTCTATGTCATCCAAAACATCATCAACGAGAGAAAGTATTTTTGGAAACCTGCCAGCAATTCACGATAATTGATAATTCTCTTTTGGGAAAATTCCATCTATTATTCATTGTTTTTTTTAGTGATTTATATGTGGAAACTTTCCTTTTACGAGAAATTGCTAAAAGCTTGACTTTAACGCATAATAGATTTCAGGTCATTAAAATTAAAAGCTCATATTCACAAACTAGCCTGTCATCTTTCCTTTTGAACGATCACCAATCCATAACAGAAATTCATCCTGATTTTTATGATCCAATAGGTATCCAATTGGAAAGAATATTTCATAAAGAAGAAATTTTAGGCAGAATTCTGACTGAAGTTACACTTTCTAATTCCACATTCAATGTTGACAGTCCAAGAAAAGTTTTATTCTTAACACTGATGTTTAAAAGGTACATACATGTAGGAATAAAAATGAAAAGATGGTTTCACTGGAAATATCATTTTACCTAGTCAATTTTTCTATATATAGTTAAAATAGGAGTAGGAGTAATTTAGCTAGGTTATTAGGCGGATAATTTAATTTTTAAAAAGTTGGTAGGAAAAATAAAAGAAGAAGTTATCCCTATTATGTACATAATCCAAGGGAATAGTTACCTCTCATTTCTTTAAATATTTTTCCCCTAATAAAATCTGTTGTGGTTAACAACATTTGACATTTACTAAAGACAACATTTCTCTTTCAGATTTTGAACTTTTGCTTGTATAAATAGCAAATATTTTGGAAACTTGATCTTTATTATTATTAGATGTAGTTAAAAAACTTTAACCCAGATACGATACTAGTTTCAACTTCAAAAAATTTGATGAAAGCAATCTTTAGTGAAGAAATTGTTTTATATCAGCACAATGAAAGGTATCAATAACAAAATGAAGATTCTCTGTAGAAAAGCCGTTTCCAAAAAACTCTAATATTTTCGTCCAGAAATTTCTTAAGGAAAAAGATGACTTCCTCCCTGCTAGAGAAAATCGCAGTATTCAGAGGAACAATCCATGAATACACTTTATCTTAAAGAATAAGAGGTCTCATCACGAGCCAGCTTATCATGATCACATATATTATAATTTGCTGACTTTGCCAATACTGCCCACCAAAACAAGGCAATGACTCAAGATTGTTGAAATCAAAAGACAAGGGGTCTCATCATGAGACAGCTTGTTCAACAAGAGTGTAAATCAAGTGAATGACTGTGTCATTATTTGGCTACCAAACCAAGACATTGTTCTTTAAGAATAAAAAGAAAATAAAAGCAATAAGTGTCAATGTGGGTTTTTCTTTGAAAGTTGTAGATAACAGTAAGCAGGATAAAGGATCATTGCTGGGTAACAGGTAACCCTGTCGAGGCTGTGGACGCCTGCTGGAAGCAGAGGCTCTACCTACGACAAATGAGCATATTTAAAACTGGTTCACAGGGAAAACTTTATTTTATCTTTACAAGACCAAGTAATGGCTGATGTAAATGCAAGGACAAGCTGAGGAAACAAATAATTAAAATAGAAAGAAGTTGAAACAAAATATCGTTGACAGTTTAGAGCATAATGTGCTTTATCTTTCCATAATAAAGATTAAAATTTCTAAAAAACTTTCTGTTTTGGAAGTTTGAAAAGTTCAAAAAAGCAGAGATATTTGGTTCTCCCAAGTGAATCACCATCGTTGTGGCCACCAAAAACCACCCTCCTTCTTTAGTATTAGCAATAACATAAAACAAGTAGGGGACCCTTAGTAAAAAATTCAAAAAAAAGTTGTATTATACTCCTTCAAAATATATCGCATCGCAAGAAGAGAGTAGAACATTTCTTTATGAGCACAATAAAAAATGCGAAAAAGTGACCCAAAATTCATCGCATCGCATACATTAAGAAGCGCCCATAAATGAAGATCTTAAGAAATATCCGATGGCCGATATACGACATCGCATGTCGCAACATCGCATAAACATCACACAATGATTTAACACGATCTGTGATCTTGCGATAAACGCGATGCTACGATGCTACGATGCTACAATCTGCGATCTGCGATTTGCGATATCACAATCTTGACAAAATGCGATAACACGATAACGTAATGCAAGTTGCAGAAATCACCCATCGCAAATTTTCCTCGGCTCAACATTCAAGAAAAGCTGTCAGTAAACCAAAAAATTGGATGTGCACCTTAAAGAAAATTAATGAATGTACGCCAAAGTGTTAATAAAGGATAGTTTTGTGTTTGTCGAAGAGTCAGTTCACAATGGGTGGCATTATTTTATACATTTGTAGAGCTTAGAGCTTTCGCGTCAATATTTATTTTCATTACTCTTTTCCTTTGCGTGAACTACAGGAATGAAAAACAGGAAACATCTAAAGAAAAAGGGAAAACATCAGCGCTCGGAGACAGAGAAGAGATGCCCTCATAAACGGATACCGTATGCAACGGAACCGCAGATTCCAGAGAATTTCTGAACAGATGCTGACATCATTAGCAGACTCAACACTCAGGGTCAAAAGCTCACAAAAGCAACATGTTTACAAAAATCCTGAAGCTTATACCTGGTAAAGGAAAAGGCGCTAAAGGCGAAAAACGCACCAGAAAGGCCCGAATCAAAGAACGGAGGCAGTTTGCTAAGAAAATTGTTCAGAAAGAAAGGTCCCTAAATTGCTTAGTCATTCGCAAGTCCGGAAATCAAGATAGCAAAGGCAGAAGCAATTTGAGGGAAATTTTGGTCATTACCAAGTATATACGCAGTTAATTCACCCAGCCAGAGGATGATTCCCAAAAATATCTTCTAGTTTACTAAAAAATGGTGCCAACGCTTGCCATTTTTGTTTGCTTAACTCAAACAAAAGCGGAAGGCAACTAGCTGACTCTTCCCAGGCAAATGTTGAATGCTTGCAACATTAAGGAGCAAAAGCAGAAATAGTTAGGAATTAGATTCGAGTTTTTTAGAAATAAGTTTTCTTAGAAAAAGGGCAGTCATTTAAACCGTATCCTAAATTTATGTAATTAAGTTATTTAGTTAGCAATATTTAAACCCTTCTCATGCATTTAGAGAAGGGTCCAGAAATTTGTCAAAA